>JAHZSR010000096.1:0-111743 GCA_025782845.1 Boletus coccyginus
TAAGTTCTGGAAGACATGCACGGCATTCGTTTTGGATACATTACTTTCGCATCGTTTCTCTTTGGATTTTTGTTCTCTGGACGCACCAGGACATATCAAACAATATACTTGGATCACCCTCAACCAAGGTAACTTATTTGCCGATTCACCTTCCCTTTTTTTTCCAAAAGGCTCTCTTCGACGACTAATTAAAGGATACTGTATCATATATTGCGGTCGTCCCGATTCGTGTTTCTTATAGCCTTAGATTATACTCGCAGTACACCAGTGGTACATAAAAACGTTTGGCGAATTGGGCTACTTGATGTAGTTGACACGCTCGTCGTGCAACGCTCTCGCAGTTGATCATATCCGACCTTGTGTCGAGCGGTCAGTGATGGCCATATCCCCTTCGAGGCTAGCCCGACGTGTAACTTACCTGCACAGGTGTATCCCAAATAAGTACCAGGCGACAGTCGCCACTGCCGTCATTGATCCCCCGAGAATTTTAGGGGGATAAGCGGGATTTTGTGAGGGCTCCTACCACAGTATCAGTTTGCTGAGTCGATTACCAAGCCATTTGACTGATAGGCTGGTGTCATGATAGATTGTCAGAATCAAAGTCGCTTCGCAGTCACCCGGTAGACTCACTCAATGGCAGGCTACGCAGAACTCAGTTGAAGCTCTACCGGTTACCGGCCGCCACTGCCGAAATATCGATCCCCGAAAGATATCAGGCGGAAAAGCGACGGGATTCTGCCGAAGACAGGATCTGGTCGGGCTGCGCCGCCGTCGTCGATTACCAATCGTTTCATTGGTTGTGGTGTCATGATGGGTTGTCGGAATGGAAGCCGCTTGGCAAGTACAGGTATCGGTCCGCCAAGCCCAGCGGACGATGTATTTTATTTTCCGACGGTCAGGCCGCCGCCGCGCAGTGATTCCGTGCTTCGTGGGTGGCCACAGCCAGCCCTCTAACAAATCACACCCTTTCGGGCAACACTGGCGGCGGCGGCCGAACCAATGGGGTATGTCCCACAGGAAACCACATGTAGTTTAGAGGTCGTAACGACAATCTACTCCACCGAGGTTCCTGGATCATTTTTTAGTCCTTCGGTGTTGAATGTTTCCCGCCGGGGGGTGCCGGTTAGGTATAAGAGAATTAATTGTAGTAACAGGACCTTACGGGGGTAGACGGTTGTGGATGATTGGCGTAGCCCTGACCAGACAGTCAGCTCGGAGGGAGCCTGAGGTCAGAAACTTCAGGCGCACGTTCGCACCCTGCTACTACCTACCGTGCTGATGCCGAGCCGTTCCGTTTACCAAGCCCGTCTAGCTCGACCGACGTCCCGCGCGGACGCGGACTCTTTTAACCGTATCGAGAGATCCGACGAGTTTGGGGAGGTTAAACCGGTGCTTGAAGTGTGAAAACCGGGATGATCGGGGGTGAGACGGACTACCAGGTCACCAGTTCTAGCCAGTCTGAGGCTACTCTGCCCGAGACTCCGAGGACCAATCGGTGATATCCATTGATCACCGATCATTCCGCGATGTTTCGAATCTCAAATTCCAAACTCGAGGAAAGCTGGCAGGCCGTATCGACACGGATGATATGATAGCATCTGTCGACCTGGCGACGAGCATGAACGAGGCTATTTTTTTGATGTCGTATGATGAGTAAGTATTCTCACACACTTTATTCGTCTGTTTCCTCAGCACTAGGGTTCCAACCAAATATTAATTGAATTAAATAACTAAATACCAGGATGATCGATATGATCGTGCAACGATCGTGTGTCGGTTATCACGCGATCATGTCGATGAAGCTTTGAAGCTCGAGATGACATGTCATTCTAGATACGGAATGACTGAAATCCGACAAATTTATGTAAGACCACCAACAAAGGTACAACATGAGTATAACCCGAGTGGTGGCAATATGATTGGACCAACGAATGATCAATTTGAAGACGGGAGTCTTGAAAATCGAGCCGCGTATGCCAGGCCATCTTCCAACGATTATTGCACATCGTGCAGATTCTAGCACCGGAGGAAGGACGGAGCTACCCGGCTGCGACTCGGAGTGGGCGCCATCACACCAGCGGGCGGTGACGCTGACATTGAAATGCCCTGTTTCCTGTCCTTCTCCCCCGCAGACAGTAAAGGCTAGATCTCTCGTTCCCATTGCAATGCTTGCACCAGAACCAGCTACAAGGCCTTCACTGCCATGATCATCTGCTGGACGAGTGGCATAGAACACGATTCAGGTCTGCAGATCTGTCTCCTCTCTTGAAAGGGACAGACAAGCAAATTGGAGTTAGCCGCCGCTCTTGAGATGAACCATAAGGTATTGATAAACCTCGGTCGTTCGGGGGTAAGGCGGGAAGGCGGGGGTACTGGCATCAAGACTATCAAGTGCTGTCGGTGTGGCCCAGTGAAAACTGGTTGTGACCCAGTAGCTCAGTAGCTCACATATGACTGCTTCGGACCAGGAAGGCTGTGGTATCTACTGTATATCCTGAATATCTTCCTACAAAATAGCAGCTACTTCATACTTTGGATGTGACGGGGCATAGTAAGGTATACACGATAGAGTCTAGTTATGCACTCGGAGACGATAGCAGCCACTAGCGAATGTATAGCACACCTGTGTTTTCCATGAGTTTCTCAGCGGAACCCTCCTCACGAATTTGCACCGTGATGAGCTGATCAGCGGCAATACGCTCGTAATCGTGGGTCCGGGCAAGCAAGAGTGCACCGAACGGCTGTCTGAGGGAGGCGAGAAGCTTCAACGCACTTTCACGTCGCACAGGACCCAACAGAGGATGTCAGGGTCCAGCAGACATCTGAACCATGGATGTACGAGGCGCATGCTGCGCGCGATGGGCAAGTCCTCCGCTGTCTTGATCTCGACTTTCCCGAGCATCGTTGTGGTAGCGGTGTAGGTGCCGGAGATTGGACCGGGATGATGGATTGCAGGAGGAACGAAATGCACGGTAGCGCGAGACGGCCGTGCTGAAGTCCTGGCGGTGGAACGTCGAGAAGGCGGTCGTGGAGTCTTACAGCTGATTCGATATCCGCAGGGGACATACTCGAATGCATGGCCGAGACTGCAGCCGCCAGCGTCGTCTCATCGATTGGTTTGGAAAGTGGAGAGATTCTGGATCTTGGTATACTGCGATTTCAGCAGGAAGGCACGAATTGTATTCAGATGGCTTTCCCGTCCAAGCCAATATGCTAACGTCCGAGGATTTGGTGAGCAACGCCTCCAAAAGACGACCAGGCGCACGGGGTACTTCGTCATGGCCGTAGATAGCTTCGATGGTGACCTGGAATATACCTAACAAAGAATAGGCAATGTCCTCCTTCTTCGAAGCATCGCGTGTCGAAGCCAGACGGAGTTTCTGGCGCGCTTCACCGGGCCCTGGCTTAAGAGCGGTGAGATGGACTGCATTAAGCTTCGTAACAAGTTCCATTCCTCGTTGGATGGCGCGAAGATGTGATTGGTAGGGTTGGTGTCCGAGCAACGGATATCAATGGGAAGATACGGTTTCCAATCTTCCGTGTAGAAATGGATAATCCTGGTCCACGCACGCTTGTTCTACCAACAGTGCACGAATTCTTCCAGCAGTTTATCCAAAACACTATCCAAAAGCGCGGCAAGATCACCCTCCAGCGAGATATGAACACCCTTGAGGTGAGCTATCGTGAGCGACGAATTGGAATACCATCGATACATGGATCGCAACGACGCGGCAACACCTCTTGTTCGGCCTTATTGATGCAGCACGTGTCGCTCCAAGCCCACCAATAACCGTGTTCGTGGGTCTTCCTGCAGAAAGTTTGGAGCTTCGTGTGGGGGAATGACTCCGTGAGGTTGTCCACTGATCTCTTTTCGACATTGCGGAATTCGGGTTCGCCCTGGTCTTCCCATGTGTGGGACAATGAAGAATAACGGAAGTACTTCTGAACGGTTTGCCTCCAGACGTCATCGGTACTGACCCGTGACGTCTGAGATAAAATGAGATCCCTGTAGTCGGGGTGTGCTCTAAAAGCCTCTTTTTGCTTTTGCTTATCGCAAAGACCCGCTTTCCGTGTTGATCAGTATATGCGGTCGTGGCTCATCTAGGGTTTCCTCGACAACTTTGAGTATGATTTCCCTTGTTCATCAGGCTTTACTCCTTGTTGCCGGAGTGCTGTTAGCAATACACCACATCCTGGGTCGTTTTTGCAGGACATCCGATAATTAACGTTACGTGATCTTGCAGGAAATACGATAGTGTGCTGTCCTCTGCCTCACCTATTAACTCGGACTCAAGATTGCACGCGTATTGCAAAATACCTTGTCCGAGTTCCCCCCATCGTCAATGTTGTATTGCAAGACGGACTGCCAGTGTCCGAGTCCGAGTCCCCCCTGGCGGTCGTACACCACAACTCCGTACTGCAAGACATCTTGTCCAGGTTCCCCGCCGTTATACTGTACAAGACCGCGTGTGTACTATTGCAAGATGCGCTGTTTGAGTTCCCTCGTATCAACTTGCAAGACGTGCTTGTCCAGGATCCCCCCATCGTACTTTACAAGGACTGCTCGCGTATTGCAAGATGCGTTGTCCAAGTCCCCCCGTCGTACACCACAGCGCTGTACTGCAAGACATCACGGTGCTATCTAAGTCTTCCGCCCCCGTCGTACACCACAACGCTGTACTGCAAGACATCTTGTCCAGGTCCCCCGCCATTGTACTGTACAAGACCGCACGCGTATTGCAAGATGCGCTATCCAAGTCCCCCCGTCGTACACCACAGCGCTGTACTGCAAGACGTGCTGTCCAGGTTCCCCGCCATCGTACTGTACGAGACCGCACGCGTATTGCAAGATGGACTGTCCAAGTCCCCCCCCTCACACTCCATAACGCTGTACTGCAAGACGTGCTGTCCAGGTTCCCCCACACTGCGCCGTTTTGCAAGACGCGCTGTCTAAGTCCCCCCCGCCGTACTGCAAGACATACTGTCCAGGTTCCCCGCCATCGTACTGTACAAGACCGCGCGCGTATTGCAAGACACGGTCCCCCCACCTCGTACACCTCCACGCCGTCTTGCAAGACGCGCTGTCCAAGGTCTTGTGCCCCATCACAAGCATACCTCACATATTGCAAGACAAATGTATTGCAAGAGTTCCCCCATTGTACTCCGTACTACGCTGTGCCTGTTGTACATAGTAGAGGTTCTGAATATATCTTGACGCAATCATTGATTCCACCCGCTAGATCAATATACCTTCGTGTATCATTCCAAACCTGGCGGAAATGTTTTTCCAAGTCCTCCCTGAGTGTTGCTTGTCGTATGGCATATGCCTTTAGGCCCTCCTGGAACGTAGGATCATCCATTGGCATCAGCGCCTGTCTGTCTAGCCACCATTTCAACTGCCAGCGAAGGAACTCAATCACGCGACGCTGCTCCTCGACAAGTAATTCTACCTCTTCTGCCCAGCGGTGTGCTCGTGCGCGAATCTTGCACCATTCAATACGGATAGCTGAAGGGTCAGGACTGAGACTACATGAAAATACGTCATTGAAAACAATGCACCGTCTTGCAGTTCTTCTGAGTCATCCTCCACACCTTCGGAACACCCCTCAATATAACCACACATCAACCAGATCCACGAAAGCCGTCGGTGACCCTCACTGGAACACTCATCTCCGCCTTCCGTCATCGAACGAATATCATCATCTTCTAGACAATGCAGAGTCCCCTTCCAACCAACTTTGCCGAGTAGTCGAGATAGCTCAGATAATGCACTGTGGGCAGCACGATACTTTGCAGCTGCAGCCTTCACCTTTGTGTCAACAGACTTGAGGCAGTTGCGAGCACGGGTATTGGCACCTTGTCCACGCAAAAATCTATCTTTGAAGCGCAGCATGTATGCACGTGAGCATAGTGCTTGATGTAACTCTTCAAGGGCGTCGTGGGCTTGTCCGAACCGGAGTTTCCATTCGATCTCTTCGAGCCTAGCATCACAGGGGACCTGGCGGTGGACAGTGGATGGTAGCCATAAAGGAAACTCTTGTGGTTTCGGAACCGTCTCAGGATCAGCTGCCACGGCTCTTGCTCGAAGGGACACGACTGCAGGCATGTACAAAACTTGGACGCTGACCCACGCTTCGATGCGTCTCATGAGGGCATTTGTGCGTTGCTGAAGTTTGGTCTTCTGCTGCTCTGTAGCGTGGGATCCAAGCGTTTCTGTGTCTGCTCGAAGTCGACGCCTTCAAGAATAAGTGCCATCCAAATGTCTCGTATAGATGACTCACTGGTGTTCCTCGAGATCGATTCCAGTGCTCATCAAAACACTTGGTGAAATGTCCACATAAATGGGCGATTGGGCCAGCTGAGATTCTGCTTGGGCCAGCTGAAGGCGCACCGCTGCTTGAGTGACAGCTAATGACACCACTTAGCACCGCATAAGACTAACTGGAAAACACATACCTTTAACCTTGACTTCGAAAGGATTGGGCTTTGACATATCATTTTCCCATGCTTCGACATCTGCTTTCCATCTTGACAGTTGTTCTCCGTACCGCGCTTCAAGTGATCTCTCAAATAGCAACAAATCTTCTTGGTGCTCGTTTCTTTCCGGAACGGCTTCCTTCAGTTTGCGCAGAAGTGACTCGCCTTACCATAAAAGTTAACTTTATAGTGCAAATGGTAACGTGTATCACATACCCAACCCTACCAGTTTCTTCCAGTTGCTATCACCGATGAGATCGTTGAGCGTGTCGCGACGGTGACCTGGCTCCATCTCTTTTGTGCTTGATGCCACTGCGTTCAGAGTAGACCAACCCCATTCTGGCACCTCTCCATCTGTGCGTGCCGCACCCTTGATGTAATTAAACGAATACTTCCATTGACATTCAGCCACGTGGGCGGGAAGGTGGAATTTCGGGACGAACGGAACGACCCTCTTGTCAACGTGACGAAAATGGAGATCAGGAGGGAGTGTTTTCATACGCTCCCAAAGATGCCGGCTCCACTGGCAAACAATGTCATAGGAGACATTGAAATTCTTCAGCCCATTGTCCTTGAGCGCCGAAAAGAATATGTAATCCATGTTGATGTATCTGGTAAATTAGAGGTTAGATTACGCTGGTTAAATCGCGAGTGCAGATCAAACCTCTCCCCCTTTTGCAAATCACCGACCCCTCCGGGAAGCTTCATCTCATGTCTTGCACAACAGACACTTCCAGCGCCAGTGGCTGCGAGGCCTACTGATGCCTTTGTGTCAGCGTCATTAACTGCACTATGACTCGAGCATTGGCTCTTCTATGGACCGGGTTACCCATGGACTAGGAGACAGACAGAACACACACACTTCTTGTTGGGTACCGGAGTTCTCCTGCAGGTGCCATTTGTATGATGATTCCTCCACAAAGTACGCCCAACCGTTACTCAGGCTGGGATCAACTGCATCTTTGGAGATCGCCCTTCACTTCAGGCGAAAGTTGGCATCAATGGCCACAAAAATGGCATATAGCCACCTGACGTAAAATGGTAACTGTGAATTTGATACATGAAGTAGACACACACTAACCCTAGAGATGGACACTTGGTGAGATTGATACATTACCTTTGGAGGTGACAAACCTGTGTTATTAGTACAGTGAGGAAGGGCACTGTAGTAGTGATGTGTGGACACTTTTGACTCGAGTGAGAGAAGGTGGAATTCCTCCAGGACATTGAAGGTGGCCGCGGTTCATGGCTTATCAGTACTTGCAGGAAATAGCCGGTATCGCAAGAGTTGCTGGACATGAGATTCTGCAAACTCACAGCCACAAAATTGTAGAGTAACAGAATGGATCCCATTACCATTGATAATCACAAAATCGTCAGAATGTGGGGCCCTTGGAAGATAGCATGATCCTCCTGATGGGTGGCCAAGTTGGATGAAGGCCCAAGGCTTTGAGCGATTTTCAAATCCAGTGCATGCCAGTCCATTCCTGAGTAACGAGTGTCAACAATGTCATGATGTATGATACAGCGGGAACACAGACCTTGACTAGATGTAGGGGCAGGCCTGTATGTGCTCCCAACATGCAACTCTTGCAACATATATCGATGCCTAGACAATCATGACACCGATGTGTTGCAGGCTCGGCTGTACAGCACATGCATACATTTACTCCACAGCGTCCTTCCATACGAATGAATTCTCGGAGGAACTCATCATGATCTTCTTGCATCCAAATGAGAAGAGGAAAGTCCTATAGCAGGGTTAAATTACAACTAAGGAGTAGTGTCATCTCATTTAAACTCACCGATGCGGTTCGCTGTCTTGGGACATCATCGAGAATGGAAAGATCGACACTCTCTGGTAGGTCATTGATGACTTCAGGGATACCCACGTCATGGAAATTTGATGTCCTGCTCAACTTCCTCTCTGGGTCCCTGTGCAAATGCATGGTTTTCTTCTTCACACTGAGAGATCCAGTTTCGTTTGATTGAATTTTCTGGTAATGTAAAGCCACTGAGCCGTTGAGTTTGCTATGGTCATGATGTAGTCTCAATTTCAGTCCCTTGGTTCTCCTGGAGAGCAGCGGAGACAAACGTGGACTGGTAACTATGCGACCTGGAATGAGATCAACAACTAAACATTGCAACACCCTGGGCCTTGAAGTGTGCTTTACCTGGTGCTGCGTGGGCACCTTGTGCCAGTTCTGTCTCCTGCAAAGAACTTGGGACACACAATATTTCGTGGGTGTCCGACATTTCGTGGGTGTTGGGAATGCCGCAGGTTGGACAGACTCGGTGGTAGATGAGCAGGACTTGCATGACAGTGCCGCAATTCAAGTCGGTAGTGCACATGGAATTAATGGGAACGCCGTGGGTTGGACAGACTTGGCAGTAGACGAGCAGGACTTGCATGACAGTGCTGCAATTCGAGTCGGTAGTGCACGTGGATCAAAACAAGATCAGAGCTGCAGCATTCCTTCCTAAGTTCCTATATGCCACACCATATCCTCAGAGCCCGCTGTGCCTGTCTAACACCAGACCATCCTCGGAGTCTGCCATCAAAAGTTAGCTATTCCTTTGCTCCATACTGTACAGACATCTATTCCGACCAGCAAGGTGTTGTCCCTGTGACTCAGGCATTCTAGCTCACTTCATTATCTAGTCCAAATCCTGTCGAACCGAAGTCCGAAAGCTTGCCAACTGCCTGAAAGAGGCTTGTGATGAAAGTTTGCCATTGTTCTGAAGAAGACGCCTTACATCGCAGGACACCTTACGTCGCAGGACACCTTGTGGGTGGGCCACACCTTGTGTTGCCGCACACACCATACATAGGTCTTCGACAGTTGGATACGAGCCCATCTGCATGCCAAAGGCTATAAAATGCCAGGCATTTTGCTTGGTCCTCACAACAAATTGTCAACACATTGTGATGTATACCATATCCTCTACTTCTGCTTCCACTGATGAGCTCGAAGGTTTGATTGATTATTCCTCTTGACATTTTGTATGTGACAGAATCTAGCAGAAGGGCAGAGTTGCCCAGATCTATAGTACATTAGCTAGGAATGAAACTAAGTAAAAGTAAACTCACCTCAGCCGCTGCCTAGATGGACGAAAACGACTGAGGTGCCAATAACCATAGAAAAGTATGTATATTATGGGTGGAGGTATACTCGCATTAGGTTACCTGGAATGTTATAGAAATGAACCTGAAGAAAGGTCCTAAAGTGTAGTAATAAATGAGTAAATGAAAGTTAAAGGTTAAGCGAATCTAAGGGTCATATAGACAGTGTACTTCCAAGGGTTCCAGTGCTTCCACTTTCAGAAGGGGCATGGGAATCTTGGAAGGGGATCCAGAACTGAGTGGTTTCGAGGCTGGAATGAAGTTCCAGCCAGAACCGTTTGAACTTAGGGTTGATCTTTGACACTCCCACTTGAGTGTAACCGTAGTCCCATAGCTTTGACAAACTTCCAGTGTTGATCCTTTGCAAGTGGCTTGGTAAGGATATCAGCCACCATGTCTCCAGTTGGAACATAACGGACAATTGCCTCTCCTTTTCCAACAAGGTCATCCTGAATGAAATGATATTTCTGTTGAATATGTTTGGTTCGTGCTCGGAACTGTGGATCCTGAGATAGGATTATAGCAGCTTGGTTGTCGCAGAACAATTGAGCGGGCCCCTTTTGTGGATGTCCAATTTCGTCAAAAAAGGTTCGAAGCCACGCAAGGTGTTGCCCAGCATTGCTAAGTCCAATGTACTCTGATTCCATAGTGGAGAGAGCAACCATACTTTGTTGTTTGCTGGACCAAGAGATTGGTCCATGGTTGCTGATGAATAGGAAACCGGAAGTGGACCGGGAGTTATCTGGATCCTGGAACCATCCTGCATTGGAATATCCATGGAAGTCCAAATCCATTGAGAGCTCTGTCCCATCGAATCTGAGTTCCATGTCCTTTGTAGCTTGTATGTATCTGAGTACACGTTTGGCAGCTTCCCAATGCATTAACTTGGGTTTGGCACTGAAGCGACTGAGCATGCTGACTGCATATGTATGCGATATTGGGACGGGTTCCGAGCATGAGGTACATCAAGGACCCGATTATTGTGAGATATGAAACTTGACATCCTTCAATGACTTGCTCTGGGATGATTCGATCATCTTCTGGATCTGTTGTAGAGAGTTGGGAGTTGTGTGCCATGGGCGTCCATACAGGCCTGCAGGTAGACATGCCAGTGCGCTCTAGAACTATGCAAGAGTATTGTGATTGGGACAGAGATATTGTTCAGAGATTCCAATTTCTCTTTATTTCAATGCCCAGAATGTACTTGGCCTTCCCAAGATCCCGCATCTTGAAACTCACAGAGAGTTTGGCTTTGATGGAGTCCATGAACTTGCGAGTGGTGGCAGCTAAGAGTAGGTCATCAACATAGACAACAAGGAAACAGACCTCTCCATCTTTCCGAAAGACGTAGAGGCAGGTCTCTGCATCTAAACAGATGAAGCCAAGCTCTCCGAGCTTCTGATCCAAAGTCTTGTTCCAAGTTCGACCTGCCTGTTTGAGTCCATACAGGGAATGTCGAAGCTTCCAGCAATGTCCAGGTTGGATGGGAACACCTTCTGGAGGTAACATATATAGATCTTCCTTCAGTTCTCCATTGAGGTAGGCTGTTGAGATGTCCATTTGATCTAACTCCAAATTGTGTTTGGCAGTCAAGGCGATTAGGGTGCGAACAGAGTCAAGATTTGCTACTGGAGCAAAAACTTCCTGATAGTCCACACCTTCCTTTTGGGTAAAGCCTTGTGCAACTATGCGAACCTTGTACCATTCCACATTTCCATGTTGGTCTCGTTTGATGCGGAAGACTGGCTTTGAAGTGATTGGAGTAATTCCTTCTGGGATAAGAACAGTTTCATAGACATGATTGGAGTTGAGACTCTGAAGTTCTTCTTCTACTGCTGACTTCCAAATTTCTGCCTCTGCTCCAGAGTAGGCTTCTTTGAGTGTGTTAGGAAGGGGTTCATTGGAGTTGGAGTTGGCAGATCCAGCGAATATGAAGTCCTCCATGTCCTCAATGAATGCTGAAAATGCTCCCAGAATCTCGGGTTCATCTTCCAGTGGTTCTGGAATTTGGTCTGGTAGTTCAGAAGTGGGACCTCATTCTGGGAGATGCAACTGAGTCTCATGTTCCTTTCAGTTTGCTCACATTTCAGCTTCTTCATCCAATGTACGTTGATACTCTTTATTTTTGTTCGTAGGTTGTCTTTGTTGACTACTGCGTCATACTCCAGCCACCACATGAGCTGGAATTGGAACTGGGGCTGGGACTGCCGGAACCACTGGAACCACTGGAACTGCTGGGACCACTGGGGCCACTGGAACCACCGGAATGTCTGGAGCTGCTGGAGCTGCTGGAGGTGGAGGTGGAGGAAGTTGTAATGGAGGAGCATCTAGGTGGAGATTCTCAAGGCGATCTGCAAGTTCTTGGATGACAGGACTTGCTGGTGGTTCTGGAACATTTTGTTGAGCTATACCTTCCACTGGTCTGGGGTTTGGTAGATGCCGATCATCATCACCATCATCATGGTTTTGTTCCAGTTGATGAAGGTGCTCTGGAAGTAGGTCCTCCCACTGTCCCTCAATAGTAAGGGCATTCCAAGGAGCCGAATCAGCTTCCGAAATGATTCCAGTTTCGTCAAAAGTGACATGTCGACTAGAAATGATAGTATGATGTTCTATGTCCAGCAGCTTGTAGGCTTGCTGTCCATATGTGTATCCAATCATGATACATTTCTTTCCATGTGATCAAAACTTTCCTCCACGTTGTTCCTTTGGTGTATAGGCATATGGTGGACATCTGAAGGGTCGGAAGAGAGTGGGGTCGACTTGTTGGTTGAAGAAGACTTGATATGGAATCTTTCCATCAATGCCAGTGGCTGGACTCCATGCAGTAACATAGGCAGCAGTGGCCATTGCATCAGCCCAAAAAGATTTGGGAAGCTTGGATTCCTCAAGCATGGTGTTTGCAAGAGTGGACAAAGTTTGGTTCATTCGTTCCGCCAACCCATTTTGTTCCGGCGTGTATGGGGCAGAAGTTTTGTGAAGGGTTCCATCTGTTCAGAATTGGTCTCAGAACGCCTTGTTGACATATTCAGTCCCTCCATCACTGCGAACCCATTTGACATAGGACTCAAAAAAGTCCTCTCGACCTATTTCCATCTGGAAGATGGTCTGGATATCCTTTTTCCATTGGTTGTAAATCTGCAGTGCTTCATTTTTGTGTTTCATGAAGTAGATCCATGGGAAATGAGTGAAGTCATCTACGATGACGATCCAAAACCTGTAGCCTTCTTGGAATCTTGGAGTTATAGGACCTCCAACATCTGTATGAACCATTTCAAGGGTGCGAGTGGTGCGAGGTCCTTCCTGAGGTTTGAAGGGTAGTTTCTTCATCTTCCCAAGAACATATGATTCACAAAATGTGGGAGTGCCAATGAGCATGTCTATCCCTTTGAGTTGTCCAGATTTCACCATTTGTTGAATGCAGTTTGTGGAGATGTGACCCATGTAGTGATGTAAGAGGTTTATGTCTACAATTGCAAGTGCGGCCTCCTTTTGGTTGTCTGGGATAGCTCTCGCATGGTACAGTCCATTTTTGTGGGCAGCAACGAGTATGGTGTTCCGATCCTTCTGGACATAGCACATGTCGGAACCAGCCAGAAAGACTGTGGAGAGGCCAGCAGAAGCAAGTCAGTTTACTGAGATGAGGGAAATCCAGAAATCTGGAATCAGGAGAACATTCAACAGGACTATCTCATAATTGGTGCCAGAGATTTTTAAGATGAGTGGTATAGTGCCTATTCCAATGGCCATGGTGTTGGAGTTGTCTCCAAGGGTTACTGGATGAGGAGGATATAGTGGTTGGTAGGTTCGGAACCAGGAGTGATGAGGAACCATGTGTGAAGATGCCCCAGAGTCAATAATCAGAGCATTTCTTCCACTGTCCTTTGGTTCAGACAAGAGATAAGTGTGAATCCATTGCATTGCCAACTGGGATATATATGCATTAGCTACATTTGCAGTTTTTGGAGGATCCAGAGTTTCCTCTGCAGCGTTCGCCTTTTTCTTTTTCTTTTTCTTTTTCTTTTCTGACTTCCTGAATCTGCCTTTCCTCAGCTCTGAGACCCACTTCTTGTAAGTATTACAATCAGAGGTGTTGTGGATTGTGGAAAGGTGGTGTTCACACCACGCATTTGCATTTGAGGGGCGAGTCGATGGCTTGGAGCTTCTGGGCCGGGACGCTTTCAAAGCCGACTCAGAATGGCCAGAAGGGTATAGACGGGAGTCCTCAGCAATGATGCAGGTTTCTATGGTGTCAAATATGAGCTTGCTGTCTTCCACAGTATTCACGATGGAGGATTTGAACATTTCCCATTCTGAGGTTTTGGGAAGGGAATTTAGCAGGATGAAGGAGAGGACTTTGTTGTTCACTGAAAATTTCATCCCAGCAAGATGGGACTTGATGGTTTGGAGTGTGGAGATATGTTCAGAGATGGCAGAGGTCCCATCCCATGTACTGCTAAAGAGTTATTGGAACAGGTAGAAGGCAGAGGAGATATTTGGAGTTTCGTGGAGTTTGACAAGGACGTCAAAGAGTCCCTTGCAACTTGTCTCGTTGCGAGTTTTCATGAGGAGGGCATCCAAGATGCATAGCTGGATGATGCCGTGAGCCTTCTCGTCACGTTCCTACCATTCTCTGATATCGGATGAGGTAACAAGTGTTGACAGGACAGGCTATATGTCAGTCCCTGAGACTATGCCAAAAACATTTTCGGCACAAAGTTTTGCCAAGATCCAAACCTTCCAGATTTTGTAATTGTTTGATCCTGTGAGGGTTTCTTCTGCATGGACAGTGTCTGAGGGTGACATGGTGTAGGTAGAGTGTTTGAGTTTAGAGGTGAAACTGGAAGTGAGTTCTGAGGAGAACTAGTGTATACTGAAGGATGTGTGAGATGGAATTGAGTCATTGCTGAGTGCTGCTAATAGCTTGCACCAACAGGGCTCATAACCTGACAGAATCTAGCAGAAGGGCAGAGTTGCCTAGATCTCAGCTGCTGCCTAGATGGATGAAAACGACTTGTTCATTTACCTAGCAGAAGGGCAGAGGTGCCCAGATCTATAGTACATTAGCTAGGAATGAAACTAAGTAAAAGTAAACTCACCTCAGCCACTGCCTAGATGGACGAAAACGACTGAGGTGCCAATAACCATAGAAAAGTATATATACTATGGGCGGAGGTATACTCGCATTAGGTTACCTGGAATGTTATAGAAATGAACCTGAAGAAAGGCCCTAAAGTGTAGTAATAAATGAGCAAATGAAAGTTAAAGGTTAAGCAAATCTAAGGGTCATATAGATAGTGTACTTCCAAGGGTTTGGGTGCTTCCGCTTTCGGAAGGGGCATGGGAATCTTGGAAGGGGATCCAGAACTGAGTGGTTCTGAGGCTGGAACAAAGTTCCGGCCAGAACTGTTTGAACTTAGGGTTGATCTTTGACAGTGTGGTTAAATTACAACTGATCACAGAACTACTGGCTCTGATCCAAAGAGTCAGTCAGTCTCCAGCTGGTGCAGAGCAGGTCATCATGGCTGCTCGTCAATGTGCCAGTATCTTGGTGATGGGGCCACATTTGGCTGCAAGCAAGGCTGTAAGTAAACACCTTGTATCTCATCTTTTCAGACACCATTGCCATCACTTTCGCAGTCTCAAGATCCGCTCACTTGACCAGCCTTCTGGTCCGCATGGGGCATTTGTTCAGTCGATAGTGCTGTGCATGTGCTACCTTGTTGCACAAGTGCAGTCCAAGCACACCCACCCACCTCACAGCACTGTCGTGCAAATGTGCAAGGATGCGAATGTACACAAACCATTGTGTCTGTGTACATTCATGTGCTTGCTCATTCACCCACCTTTGGCCATCCTACACCACACATGTCCACAGCAGTTCAAGCAGTATACCGGGCTTCAAGAGGGCTGCTCGTGCCACCTCCCCCACCCCATTATTGCACGAGCATGTGCACACACCTGTCCCCCTTTGCTTGTCGCCCACCTTGCCATCACACGAGACCCAAAAAAACCTGGGCTCAGATCCGAAAACATTGATCACTCACTCCAAGTCCCTGCAAGTCACAGCGGTGCTGTACAGCCTTGCCCACAGTAGATTACATTATATCTACAGATTTGCTCCGCTCTCCCCCGTTGAACTCTCCACTGGTTAGGTACCCACCTCGCCATCGCACAAGACCCAAAAAAGCCCAGGCTCAGGCCTGAGCCCACTGATCATTGACTCTGAATCCCTGTGATGACCTGCACCAAAATATTTGAATGTGGATACATAGTTATTGTATATGTAATGCTAGACATTTGACCCGAGATTTGAGTTTTCACTATATTCCCACGGTCCAAATGCTTAGCTAATTGAGGGACATATAGACCATAGTGTCTAGAATATACCTCTATTTTTTATTTATTTGTTTGTTCACAGGTTGTGGAGAAACAAAATGACTTCTCCCAACATACTTTTATTACTACCTACAAGTACATAGCAAACCATTTTCTTAATATCTCTTTTACCCTTAAGTGCTTAGTCAAGTATCAGAGAAGCAATTGGAGCATGTGACCTCAGTTGTAAATCACCTGACTCAGATCATGTGACCTTGCACAGCATGAGTCATAATAAGTCAAAGTGAGTCAAATGAGGACTAATCAAAGCACTGCCCCTAGACTAGCAAAATGATCATGTGACCTGCACAGCATGAGTCATAATGAGTCATAATGAGTTGGCATGAGTCATGATGAGTCATTTCCAAGCAAAGGCTATTTTTAGCTCATTGCAAGTCATTTTCTGACAGGATGAGTCAAAGTGAGTTAGTATGAGTCAGTATAAGTCATATTTTGGCACAGCCACCTCGGAACCGAAGGTAGCACAGCCACATGTAAATTACTATATAAGGAGCATGATTCAGTCCCATTTGGACAGTTCCCTCTTTGAGGAAAAAGGTTTCTACTTGAATTGAACTCAATCAACGAGTGTTCACAAGTGCACCCCTCTACAAACAGATAGTGAGGCTGTGTAGAGAATTTCCCACGCTATAAATAGAACTACTTAGACCCATAGTTAGGAGTATACTGAATCCCTTAGGATAGGGTCAGTTAGGACACCTTTAAAGAGAAAACCCCAAAGCAGGCAACTAAAGGGAATAGATCCCCAGCTAGTAGGGAGACCTAATAGTTCATTAGTACCTTGGGAAAAGGTTGAGTTGAGCATTTAAGCTATTTGCCAACTCCTTAGTGCATAATAGAATCAGTTTAGGAAAGACTATTCTGTGTGTCTAAATGACATGTGAGAATCAGTAGTGAGAGTGAAGTGTATTAACACTACCTACCCAATTGAGCATTCCTAATCAACTGGAGCTAATTGGAAGTCATTGAGAGCACATCTTAGGGAAGTAACCCTAGTCGCTACAAAGTATCCTTCTAGTAACCCAAGAGTTGTCTAGACCATTCCCCAACTAACTATAGTACATTTCATACACCATCCCAACAGAAAACCAGACCCTCAACATGTTGCTGAACCCCAATCCCCTCAACCTCATTGAAGATTGATGAACAAACCACGTGCCTGATAGTCACCCCTTTCTATGAGATTGATACTTGTTTCTAATATCAACTCGACCAGGAAAGAGTACTCTCTTCACCTTGCTTCAGGTTTACTATCTGTGGAGATAAGATTGGTTGTCCGGTAAGCATTTCTTAGTGTTTCTACTGATCTTATCTAGAAAGAAGACAACTGGAGCCCACTACGAGGGGGTTTCAGCAACAGTATTACATCACAATAAGTCTTATAGAGAATACACAAACTTACACCTAAGTACATAACAAGATACTATGAATCATGGTAGGCATAGGAACAACACCTACCACTCTATCCAGTCACAAAAGCCGAGATGCCCCTGACGAGTTTAAAGGGCACTATTCTAAAGTCAGACACTTCTTATGGCAATATGAGTGATTGCTCACTCAATACAACATCACCACTGACAAGAAGAAATGTGAAGGGATCTCCAACTACTGTAGTAGTCAAGTTGGACGACTAATTGAATCCCTCGATGAATATGAGAACGATGATTGGGATAGATTGAGAACCAAGATCCTCCATCTCTATGATGCTGAGCGAGTAGATGCTTAGTACAGGAAAAGTGACCTTAGGAAGCTCACTCAGAAATATGTCAAGAAGAGTCTGGACAAGATGTCACAATGGAAGGCCTACAAGCACAATTTTACAGTAGTTGCACAATGGTTAAAGGCCACAAAGGTGATTCAAGACGAAGAATACTGCACCTACTTTTGGAAAGGAATTCCTAAGTACATGCAAGAGAAGGTGCAGATACATCTGCTTGCTAGTAACACTGGCATAGATATGAGTAAATCCTTCCACATTAGCAAAGTTAGTTGAGTCATAAACCAGCTATTACATTGATACAAGTTCGATGAGGATGGAACAGACTCAGACATAGAGAGCTCCTCTGAAGAGAGTAGCACTGACTCTGACTCTACTACAGATCCATCTGATGACAGTTCAGATAATGAGTCTAGTGATGATGAATGTCGAAGGAGGAAGAAGAAGTCCTCCAAGAAACACAAGAACAAGGAGACAAAGAAGACCCCTAAGAAACAGACAAAGAAGAAGCCTGAGCTGAAGAAGAAATCTAAGAAGTCCTCTAATGATGTTGATTCACTCATACATGTAGATTGTATGAGTAAACTCAAGCTTGATGATCCTGCCTATGCAAGAGCTTACATCAAGGCCCTTAAAGTAGAGCCATTGATAGTAGACATCTTAGAAAAACCTAGGTTGAAATTTGCCACATTCAAAGATACTCCTAGTAGTATACAGAATAGTACTACTACAAGGGAAATACTACAAAGGTCTACTAATGGAAGAAGTAGAGTACTACCTAATATCCGTCCACCCTTTAAATGTTTTGGGTGTAACAGTCATGACCATTGCCTAAGTGATTGTCCCCATGTACTAGAGTTAATAGACCGTGGAGAATTAGTATATGACCGATGGGGCATGGTAAACTTACCAAGGGATCAAGGAGTGCTCAATAGGGGAGTAGACAAATCAATAATCGAGAGCTATCACCAAATGGTTGAGCAGTGCATACAAAACGATAAACGAGTGCAAGTGAACCTAATTATGGTAGACTGTGATAGCCTGAAGTGCAGATCATCAAATTATATTGTACCTGATATATTGGTCAGTGATGAAGAGGAATCAGAAGATGAAGAGAAATTATTCATACCTTACTTGTTGATGGACGAAGACGAAGAAGACAATGTTGATAATGTCCTGCAAAGTTATGGTGTGGTACGATCTCAGCATGAAGCCAAGACCACCTGAAAGGAAATCATGGACAGAGTGTATGTACCTCCCAAGAAATTGGGAGGTAGTCAGCGCCAAAACGAAGTGGTGATTAAAAACTCACCTAATATGAATAATGGCGATGCTAATGAAGCGCTGCATCCATGGTTGAGCGCTGAATCGAAAAAAATGATCAATCTGAGAAGAAAGATCAATATCAGTGTGAATGGTGAAGGAATAAAGAGAACAACTTACCAGACACTTAGGATGATCCAAAAGGATCCCCAAGGGGTCAGGATGAGAGGGCAAAGTCGATTGAGCAACGAGATGACATTCAGAATGCTCCCACACCATCCAAAGGCCAGGAAGTGAAGAAAGCCGTTAGCAATGAGTGATCGAAGGTGATCGACCTACCTTATCAAGAAATGACATTCCCAATGGGAGCATCAAAGGATGCTTGACGAGTGCGCACCGATGTGCATGATGATGAAGATGTAGAGATGATTGACATCTCTGAGAGGAAGCAGGGAGGCAATGACAAAAAAGGAAGGAGCATGGAGTTTCCCGAAAGAGTTGACGGGAATAAACCCCATGTGAGTGGACAGCCTTCTAAGAAATATTCTAGAAATGTGGCAGTATGGTGCACAGAGTTATCCGCTACCACAAATCCTCATGACATGCTGACTAAGATACTCGGCACTAAGGTAGAGCTAACCATGGGAGAAATATTAGGTAACTTGCAGGAATTGACACAGGCATTAGCCGATCAGATTAGATTTTGACAGGTGACATTGGCTAATGCCGCTTTACACACGCATCATGTCAGAATGAGCCAGGACCATGAGCTGTTATTGACAGTTCCTGTCTGCATAGCTAACAAAGTGTATAGCACTGTAGTAGACTCAGGTAGCAAAGTAAATATCATTACTCATGAACTATGAAAGAAACTACAGGTGCTGATGGATATTGATGCTAGTCTAAGACTACGTGATGCGAACGGGAGTAATGGTGAATTAAAAGGACTGATTTTCGATCTAGCCATACAGATACATAGGAGGACTAACTACTCATAGTAACTTTTGGATATCTACAGATTGTCCCCTCGACATACTACTTGGCCACCCTTGGCAGTGGCAGAACTTTGTCTCCATTGACGAGAGATTAGATGGAATGTACCTAAGATTTAGCTATATTAATGGCAAAGATAATCGGACCTTGGAAATTCTTATACAGCCATCGGTTGCCAAGAATGGAAGTGTGCCACTCATAATAGGAGGGCACAGCTCCACTCGATCTTACTTGGGGAAGATAGTGGAGCTGGAGATCTGAAATGAATCAAATATGGAAGCATGCCCAGAGCTTGAGGCACAAGAAGATCACAGCCTGATGATACAAAGAATATTTAATTGTGAGTCCCCAGAAGAAGGGAATCTCTGGGGCACGATGCTGAATTAATCCTATCATCTATCTGATGCTTATCAGACTCTATTCCAACCCAAACCATCCCTTACAAGCTATGGGCAGCCCCCGCCCAAGCTCAATAATGCTCGACTCGGGACACTTGCCTTGCCTGTGCACACCCCAATCAATAATTGCTTAGCCAACATCATCATTTTGAACTCAGCACAATATGCCACTCTGCGGCCTATGCTGTATAATGTAGATAGTAATTACCAATTAGTCTACATACTTCCCACAGAATTACCCAAAGTGGACATGGAACCCAATAAGTGACAGATAAGCCTGCCCACTGTGGTGCTATCCGATGACGCCCAAAAGATCACATCCCCTGTCCCCTACACGATGTTTACCCAATTGGGTAATTGTACTGCTCCCTTCCTCCTGGGCTACCAAGCACAGCTCAACTATCTTCTTGAGCAGGAGAGCTGCGCATTGCCTCCTCCCATCCTCACCTCTCCTCCCCAACATGATGATCCTCCTTCCCTCCTTTCTCTCCTCTGAACCAGTGGCCTGAGACATGAGCTCAGTTGAGCTCGGAAGGAAAAGATGATTGCCAATGAAGATGCTGATGATCACCCACGGAAGATATCAGATGAGAGGATTTTAGACTTAGGGCTAATAAGTATGCCACCAACTACCTTCCCATCGATGGGGAGGTTCCTTCTTCTTGCCCTGTCCAAGGAGGATGGGCACCTTACACCGTGCTTGGGGTACGTCATCACCCTGACTCCCTCTCCGACTTTTATTATAGACTATCCAATTGCTGAGGAAGATGATTGATCGGAGACTGGTAGTACCACTTCCACCTCATCTACATGGAGCTCAGACATATCCCAGTACCCATCACCTCTTAGCAGAGACCTGGACCGCCCCAGGAAACTTTTCTTTAGTCGATCTACATAACCCTCTCATGGAGGGAATATTCGACCCAAACCAGTTCCATACTTGGATGAACCAAAGGTTTGGAGTCCTTCCCTTCAGGAAAGGACATTTTGATGGAACTAATTCATTTAAGATGAACGGCAACTACAGGACTACCTATTTCCAGCTGCCATTCAAGTATAACCTGGACTATTACCCTTCTCCACTGGAGGGGAAGATCACATCACCGTACATCGATGCAGCTATATTTCATATGACAACCTTTTACCTATCGCTAAGGAGGTATTTGGAACAAGCCTGTGATTGGGTTGGAGTGCCAAGGAGCGAGCAGTTGATGCACCATCCCCCCACAGTATATTTCAGCTGCACTCCATCATACGAGCTCCACGTCCTCCACCTCCAAATCGACCACTGCTGCCATCTCAAGGATATGCACAAGTTCTGCGCAGACGCTTATAGCATATTACAGTCTATTCTCACTATAATAACTCTTCTGCAGGCATATGACTGTCTGCAAGAGACCACTGCGGTCATCTTTATTGACGGTACCTGTTACAGTTTTTCTCCTTTTCCCTCGTCTTTATCTTTTTCTCTTTCCTCGACGAGTACACCTTTTCCTTGGTCTCTCGCAGATGATATGGGATGCTGGCCTTTTACTGATTAGCCCTTTTCACTCTACATTTGTACTTCTTTGATCTTTTCTTTCTTGTTCTATGGACGACTATCTCCTCGGCCGATTCTCTTACGTCAGCCTTGTAGTTCCTATCTCTTCCTCGTGCTACTGTGGATGACGCGTACATTTACATCATCATTCTCTTTCCTTCTTTACCATTCCACGATGACACATCCCTTAGTACTTATACCTACCTGTTGAGTACTTGTATTCTCATTCTCGTTCTATGCAATCATAGCGTACTCTTGAATCCTACAGTCCGATCGACTCAGTACCTTCGTCACTCAACACCACTAGTAAATCCCTGACGTCCGATTGACTCAGGCCTTCGTCCTTCGTACTTCAAGAACCATTAATCCTTGTACTTGCTCTGACATTGAGTCTCTTCGTGAGTACCTCCAGAGAAGTAATCCCTTGAAACTATTCTTTGTGTACGCTTCGCGTAACAAAAGAATGAGAATTATCTTTCGTCCCTCCTATTCAGGAGTAGGACACCCCCTTGAGCAAAATTTCATCCCACTTGAGTCATGCCCTTTGCTCACGCTACGGACTTCCACCTGATAACGAACAATCTGATATTGACGTCGACTTCCAAGACCCTGAACCCAGTGAACCCCCTTGCGCCACTGTGAACCCGTACCAGGCCTTAATCCCTGTACCCCCTCGATCACCAGGAACCCCAAGACAATCTCAAACCCCAGCACCCCCTTGCAACCCCAGTGAACCTCTTCCCATGTCTCATGCCCCCACTGAACTCAGAGCGGCCCTCCCCACTGACTTTTCTGGAGAACCCTCCGATGTCATGCAATGGATAAAGGCCATGCGCGCATACTTTGCCATTAACAAAGACATCTACACCCTTGATTCTCAACGAATCATGACCACTCTGAATAAAATGAGTCAGGGACGAGGAGTCTCTTTCTCTGAAATGTGGTATGACAAGATGGCTGACGTCCATGCCGACATGGCTGATCTTACCTTCGATAAATTTACCGAAAACTTTGAATCCATGTTCTTCCCTTTCGACACCAAAGCCACCGCCCGCCATGAACTTTCAAAACTTACCCAGAAGTCCTTTTGCCGCCCCAATGGAGTCCATGATGACAGATTCCAAAAATACATCACCGACTTCCAGAACCTCTCTGCCCGCGCAGGTATCACCGACGACATCACCCTCATTGACCAATTCTCCTTGGGGTTGGACCAACAACTTGCAACAATGATTCTCTCTATGGTGACCATCCCCACTACCGTCAAGGAGTGGATTGAGAAAGCTAAAACATTCCACACGCAGAAGATGTGCATTCTCGCCCTGAAAGGAGGCAGACCCTCCTTGTTTTCTCGACCATCCTCTTCCGCCCGTGATCCCAATGCAATGGACGTTGACGCTGTCATGATCGCCAAACTTAACCCCCAAGAACGCGCTAAATGCATTTGAGAAGGTCGTTGCTTCCATTGCCGCAACACGGGACACAATGCTAACCAATGCAAGAATCCTTTCACTCGTCCATCTCACCCTCCGACCACTCGTCCCCAGAACATTTGCACCGCTGACACTACTGCGGCCACTCCCGCTGCTATGACTTCGTCCTCCCCCACCACTACTACTACCACCCCCTCCGAACTCTCCTCCTTCGTCAACTCCCTCAAGACCTAGGGAAAGGACGAAGGGGAGATCCTCCAGGTCCTCCAAATGTGTTACGAGGACTCCGCACCCACTAAAGAAGAAGTCTCTGTTTTGAACATTGATTAGGATTTTTGAACCGGGGAGTCACACCGACGTCTTCTTCCCTTGATATTCACCATGTACTTGTAGCACCTCGAAATGAACATACTCTTCGTTTCCCCGTAAAACTACAAGTCAGTAACCAAACCATCGTCACCACTGCCCTCATCGATTCTGGTGCAACTGGAAACTTCATAGACCTAGGACTTCTTTTTCATATGAACTTCCCCATGCAATGGCTTCCTCAGCCTGTCAAGGCCTACAATGTCGACAGAACCTTGAACAAAAAAGGCACCATTCTCTGGAAAGCCAAACTCATAGTCCACATCGCTAAACGACCCGAACACCTTGAACTAATGGTTGTTTCCTTGAAGTGCAAACAGATCATCTTGGGTATGCCCTGGCTAAAATCCTGAAACCTGCAGATTGACTGGGCATCCCACATCCTCTCCTTCCCTCAAAATCCTGTTAATTACCCTCCTGTAGAAGAACCTCCCCGATGATACCTCCTTTGCCTTCTCGATCTTGATGTTGATCAAGAAATCTCTGCCTTATTCTCTGAATGATACCCTGATGGGGTTGATGCGTCTCCAAGTGAGTACCACCTCCATAAGCCCGAAGGCGAAATGATCAACAAGATCACGCTGTCCACCCAACTTGCCCAAGAAAGTAAACCTCTCGAAACCTCTCTTTCCTCTTGGTGCAAAGACTTCGAAGATGTCTTTTCTGAAAAGACATATAATCAACTTCCCCCACACCATTCTTTCGACCATACCATCGAACTCAAACCTTCCTTTGTTCCAAAGATTGCCAAGGTTTATCCTCTCAACCCAAAGGAACAAGACATGTGCCATGCTTTCATCGATGAACATCTCAAGACCGGATGAATCGTCCCATCCAAATCTCCACAAACCGCGCCCTTCTTCTTTGTCCCAAAGAAGGACGGATCTCTCCGCCCATGTCAGGACTACCGATACCTAAACTCCCACACAGTCTGCAACGCATACCCACTCCCCCTGATCCCTCCTCTCATCAACCGGATGAAGAACTCCACCTGGTTCACTAAGTTTGACATCCGTTGGGGATACAACAATGTTCGAATCAAAGAAAGTGACCAATGGAAAGCTGCATTTGTCACTCCCTTTGGACTCTTTGAACCCACCATTATGTTCTTTGGTTTCTGTTACGCCCCTCCTACCTTCCAGGCTTTTATGAATCATGTCTTTGCTGATATGATTGCTAAAGGTTGGCTCGAAGTTTACATGGACGACCTCGGAATTCATACTAATGGTGATCTCACTCTTCACCATGAACGTACTTGACGTGTTCTCCTTTGTCTTCATGAGCACAACCTATCCCTCAAAATCTCTAAATACATCTTCGACACTCCTCGCATCGAATGATCATAGGCCAAGGACAAGTCCGGATGGATCCCATCAAAACTGCTGCTATTTGTGACTGGCAACCACCTACTTCCATCAAAGGCATCCATTCCTTCCTTGGATTCACCAACTTCTATTGGAAGTTCATTCCCAACTTCTCTAACACCGTCGCTCCCTTAACCTTGCTCACCCGGAAGGACCAACCTTGGCTTTGGACTCCTCTCCAACAACGCGCCTTTGAGTCCCTCAAAGCTACCTTTTCCACTGCTCCTGTCCTAGCCATCCCTGACATCACCTGCCCTTTCTCCATCATGACTGACGCCTCCCTTCTCACCACTGAAGCAGTTCTTCTTCAAACAGATACCAACGGAGACCTCCACCCCTGTGCTTATTTCTCCCGCACGTTTGCTCTCGCCGAATGTAACTATGATATTTATGACCGCGAACTTCTCGCTGTCATCTTTGCCCTCGCGGAATGGCGTCATTACATCCTTGGTACCACTTATCCCATCACTGTTATCACGGACCATAAGAACCTTTCCTACCTTAAGGACCCATGTAAACTTTCCCGTCGTCAAGCTCACTGGTCTCTCTTCCTCCAGGACTTTGACATTCTTTGGAAGGTCCTTCCTGGCACTCAGATGGCCCCTGCCGACGCCCTCTCTTGTCATGACCCTGTTGATACTTCCCAAGACAATGTTGACTCTTCTATCATTCCTGATCCCATAGTTATTAATGCTTTGGACCTCACCTTGGCCTCTCATATCAAAAATTCTTCGTCCTCCGATCCCCTTGTTCTTTGTGCCTTTGCCAACCTTGATGACAGTTCACCTTTGTTTCCTCGGTCTTCTCTTTCTGACTGGTCCTTTGATAATGGCCATCTTTATTTTTGTGGTCGTATGTATGTTCCTCCATCATCTCGCTCCGCTTTACTTCACTTGATTCACTCCTCTCTACTTTCTGGCCATTTGGGTCGCTTTCGTACAAAGGCCATTCTTGAACGTGATTTTTGGTGGCCGGGTCTCTCTTCCTTTGTTTCTCATTTTGTTGCTGGTTGTTCCATTTGCCAACAGAATAAGGTCCTCACTCACCCGACCACCCCACCCCTTTTCCCCATTTCTTCGTCATCTTCTCTGCCATTCCGCCAACTCTCTGTTGACCTCATCACCGATCTTCCCCTTTCCCACAGCTTTGATTCTCTAATGGTCGTGGTCGACCATGGCCTTATGAAGGGGGTAATCCTCGCACCTTGTTCCAAAACCATTGATGCTAAAGGTATTGCCCAACTCTTTTTTGACTATGTATTCAAATGTTTCGGCCTCCACAATTCCATTATCTCAGATTGTGGCCCACAATTCACCTCTGCTTTCGCTAGAGAACTCGCTCGCCTCCTCAAATATGATGTTCATCTCTCCACTGCCTACCACCCCCAAACTGACGGACAAACCGAACGAGCCAATCAAGAAATCGAAATGTATCTTCATATCTTTTGTGCTCATAATCCTCATGACTGGGCTAACTTCCTCACCTCTGCCGAGTTCATTCATAACTCCATCCCTCATAGCTCCACGAAAGCATCCCCTTTCTCCCTGCTATACGGCTACGAACCTTGCACTTACCCCACTCTTGGCAAAACATTTATCCCTGCATTAGAAAACTGCTTATTGTCCCTGGAACATGCCCGAAAAGAAGCTCTCGCTGCACATGAATCTGCTCGTCGGATCATGATATCCCATTCTTTGCACAAGTTCTCCCCCTGGAAAGTAGGCGATAAGGTGTGGCCACTCATCTCCGTCTTGGATACCCTTCCCGCAAACTCACCCCTAAACATCATGGACCATTCGAGATCTCCCAGGTCTTATCTCCTCTCACGTACCGCCTCCGTCTCCCATCCACATGGAAAGTACACGACGTATTCCACACCACTCTCTTATCACCGTATCGCCAAACTGAAGCACATGGCCCTTCCTTTCCCCGACCTCCGCCAGACCTCATTGATACCGAAGAAGAATACGAAGTCGATCATATCGTATCTCATAAGGGATCACAAGGTCGCCGCTTGTACCTGACCGCATGGAAAGGGTACTCTTCGGCCGAAAATACATGGGAACCCGAAAGTAATCTCTGCCATGCTCCTGCCATTCTCTCTTCTTATAAACGGACTCACCATTTGTCTTGATCTCCTCATTCTTTTCTTCCTTCTTTCTACTCGGGAAGCGGTGTCTCTTTGTGAAGTACCCCCCCGATACATGTTCTTCGACGAATTCCTTTTCCTTAACAATCAATATGTCATTTGTTTCTTCTTTTGCTGTGCCTTCTTCGTCTCCTTCTTCCTCTCTGTCTTCTTCCCTGCTTTGTTCCAGGTGTGTCTCGCCTACCTTGCTACCCATCTCTGCTGCCCATTCGCTTTACGCCGCCATCCTCACCACCCCCACTCTCCTCCACGCCGTCGAGGCCCTCCCCCTCTATGATGAAGATGTCGTCACGCAGGAACTAGTCCGCCTCTTCCATGAGGTATCCATCACCCAACTTTATCATTTTCAAGCGGCCCCTAGTGATCTTCCCACTGAATTTGGTGTTCCTCTTCATCTTCACCTGGCCAAACTTCCCCAGTGAGTTTTAACTATTCTTCATCTTTACAGATTCCACCAATACAGTTGAACATCTCTCCCCCTCCATCATCTACCCCACCTTTCGCCGCATTTACCTCTCCCTACCTATGGCGGACCGTGATCGCTACCTCGAACGTGCCCAATTGCCTGCCATTGCTGATTCTCCTCCTTCCACTCCCATACTACCCATTCCCTCCTGCGCCCCTGCTCTCATTACATAGATCTCTTCCCCCACCTCTTCTTTCTCTTCTTTCCCATCCTCTTCCACCATTGTTGGGAAATCCCCCAAGAATCTAGCCTGGTCTAATGCAGTTGAAGCGATTCATCGTCACCTTCCTGACAGAAGCCGTATTCTATCCTCGCCTACCCACATCATGCCCATTCACCCTCGTTGCCCCACCTCCGCCCTCACTGAGTGTTTTCGGTGTTATCATCTCAGCCACTATCGCGAGGATTGTCCCGATTACTCCTGCCCATACTGCCACCAGTCAGCCCCTGGTCACCCTCAGTCCACTTGCCTTCACACACAATGCGACTTTTGCAATCATTGGGGACATGGACGCCGATTTTGCCCTGAACGAGTATGTGGCCATTGCAATCAACATGGACATTTGGCAGATGACTGTCCATTTGAGGCGTTATCATATGAACAATCCACCGTTTTCTATGACCCTTCCTCTCTCCCTCCTGACGCGACTATTTGATGGACTTTTTATTGAACCTGGAGTTTGATTATACGAAGGGGGTAATGTTACAGTTTTTCTCCTTTTCCCTTGTCTTTATCTTTTTCTCTTCCTTCGACGAGTACACCTTTTTCTTGGTCTCTCGCGGACGATATGGGATGCTGGCCTTTTACTGATTAGCCCTTTTCACTCTACATTTGTACTTCTTTGATCTTTTCTTTCTTGTTCTATGGACGACTATCTCCTCGGCCGATTCTCTTACATCGGCCTCGTAGTTCCTATCTCTTCCTCGTGCTACTGCAGATGACGCGTATGTTTACATCATCGTTCTCTTTCCTTCTTCACCATTCCACGATGACACATCCCTTAGTACTTATACCTACCTGTTGAGTACTTGTATTCTCATTCTCGTTCTATGCAATCATAGTGTACTCTTGAATCCTGCAGTCCGATCGACTCAGTACCTTCGTCACTCAACACCACTAGTAAATCCCTGACGTCCGATTGACTCAGGCTTTCGTCCTTCATACTTCAAGAACCATCAATCCTTGTACTTGCTCTGACGTTGAGTCTCTTCGTGAGTACCTCCAGAGAAGTAATCTCTCGAAACTATTCTTTGTGTACGCTTCACATAACAGTACCACTATTGCCCCCACCTCGGTATACTGGGGTGAGTTCTTCCAGCAGTGTGCACCATCTGCTAATCCCCTTTTCACACTTGAGGAGATCGGCTTCTTACGATCTGCAAGTGGAACACTCCACTTCATGGGTGAGGTAGAATTAGCTGATCTTATCAATCAGATTCTACAGATTCCCCTCCCAGATGAAGATCTCGTCACCCAGCTATTCCACAATTTCCACCTTGATGATCCAAACTCCCTCACCGGTCGCTGTGCTACAGAAGTACAGTCACTCTATCGGGACACACGCCGTCTCCATGCAAAACAAGAAGACTACTATTGGCAACATGACACTTCAAAGATCGTCACGCCGCCGTCTGTCCCCCAGGGATTGATTGAGTATACCTCGATCCCCATCTAGAGTACTAACAATTGTTTCGTTTCATTTTTTTATGCTTATCATTCTCAATTTTTGGAAAAACCAGCATCTTATATGCTTCTATAAGCCTTACCTTTTCTTGAGATAGTGAGTTGAGACCCAAGCACACTTGTGCTCTGGGCTCGATTGTATTGACAGATCCATGATATGTTTTGACAGCTTTGTAATATCCATTGACAGTCCTGTCCCTGAGGCTATATTATCACTCTTACTTCATTTCTCTTGACTGTTCGTCTCCTCTGCGATCTAGTATGATTAGTTTCGGTTTGCTACTACCTATGCATGACAGATATTTGTATGTACGATTAGCTATGATGTGCTGTGCCTCAGATGCACGCAAGTGTTTGTACACTAGTGTAGCCTACAATCAACTGTATTGTAAAGGGCAACAACTTATGTATGACTGACACTAAGGTACATTAAATACAATATCCAAAGGACTAGGTATACAAAGTAGAGGCCGACTCAGCCCGAGACAAATCACACAAGTCAGACACTGTACACAAAAGTATAGGACCCTGTCCCCAATTAGGAAAGACAAAACGCCGCTCTTGAATTAAGAAGGAACTTTGCAGTCTTGTCAAAACTGTGGATCAGCAGTCCCAAAATAGGATAGACATACAGCAGACATGCTGATATTAATTTCGCTTATCAATTTATGCCCTACCAGACTGTGCTCGCTTAAGGAATACGCCAAGTACTTTAAGATCTGACCAGATATTATATAAACCTGGCCTCACCCTTAGCAACCATGGGGTGGACTTTCCCCTTTCCCCCCACCATCACTTGAGGTGCATAGGACCAGATATGCCCCATCCCCTCGATAACCCACCAGCTTACTAGAAAACCATCCCCCCTCCTAGACTCATACTCTATGTATGGAGAGAGGTAGACTAGGACTTACATCGCCAACCCCCAATTGGAAAAGTTGGACATACAAGAGGTATGTGCATAGTGACTATGGCTGATATCAGTAATCCATCGAATATACAGTGCAAGAGTATCTGATTCGATGGTGTAGAAAGTGTCCATTCCCTACCTACTACCCACCATGAAGGACATCCCCTACTGTATCATTATCATATTCCTACATACCCCCCCCTTGTATTCCCTTTATGACAACATGGAAAGTGTGAGCACAACCCCTGCCCGAATAAGTAGAGAAGACAAATAGTTATCTAGCCAAAGAGTGCAACCCAACTATAAATGTTTCCATTCCCTGTGAAAACCAGCTCCTTACACACAGATCAATATGAGGACATAAACTGAGTCTTTAGGTAGACTACAGTAGACAAATACACGATAACCTTGCTATCTAGTTATATGACATAATGAGTGCAACCTCATTAAACTAAGAAAGGGTAATACATAGTTATTGCTATGCTGGCAATAGCATGAAGCTATCACCACGAGTACAGTGAATACAACAGTGAATAGAAGAAATTCCTACTATAAGGAGCTGGATTTATATACAGTACAACTATGTTTGTACATATTATGGAAATATCCATAAAGGATGAAGGGCTGTGTAATGTACAGCAGCATGCAGCAATAGGCAGCCAATAGCAGATAGTATGCAGGGTATGGTACAATATGCCAAGAGAATGGTGTGATGTTTCATCATAATGATATAATATGATGTCATCATAAAGATAAGAGATAAGGATGATGTCACTGATCTAGAACAATGATGTCATGGGTCTAGATGAATTAGTAATCATGAAGGGCAACCCAGACAGGTTAAGATTTAGTTAACGGAATCTAAATATTTCAATACTTCACTTTACTATTCATGATGGAAGGGATGAATATGGCATAAGAGAAAGCTTCTTGCAGTTCTCCTCAAAGCGTTGCCATGTCAGATTCTTGGTAAAGATATCTGCAACTTGCTCATCAGTGGGAATATAGAAAAGTTTGATTTTCCCATCTGTAATACATTCTTGGATATAGTGTTCCGGAATTTCTATGTGTTTTGAATGACCTTCTTGGGCTGAATTAGCAGCAAGGAACATGGCACCTTGATTGTCACAGAGCAGAGGAATGGTTTTGAGGTTAAACTTCAATTCGGAAAGAAGGATCCAAATCCAAGAAAGCTGTTTCGCAGCTTCTGTCATTCTGACGTATTCTGCCTCTGTTGAAGACAAGGTTATCTTCCATTGTCATCTGGAAAGCCAAGAGACTATTCCATTGCCAATAAACATTGCATAACCAGAGGTAGATTGACGAGTTTTGCGATCTCCAGCCCAATCTGTATCAGAGTATGCCATAATGCCAGATCGAGAAGATCCGTTATAAGTAATGCAAAGATCCTTGGTACTAATCAGATACTGCACTATATAAAGTTCTTTTTGCAAGTGTTCATCCGATGGGTTAGCAGAGAACTGTGACATTTTGATAATAGCAAAGGCAATATCTGGGTGAGTTCCCAACATAATATACAGCAGTGATCCAATCACCAACTGATAACGACTGCAGAGTTGGGAGGAGGTTTCTGTGGTGAGTGGAGCAGGGTTGTACCCAGAAGGAAGTGGGGTACGAGCTACTTTGACATTATCCAGTCTGAAGCGACCAATGACCTTTTCAGCATAAGCAACTTGGTCTAGCTTCAGTGTTTGCTTAGAGCAATTGTAAGTAATACACATGCCAAGATATTTAGTAGCAGCTCCTAGATCACGGCTTTCCCATTTGCTCATGAATTCTTTCTTCTTCCTCAAGAGATAGAAGTGGTTGGAGCCAAGGAATAAAGCATTGTCAACGTAAATGACTAAAATTATAATGTCCTGACCATTGAAATGAACATAGACACCAGGACCTCCATGTGTCCTAACAAATCCCATAGCTAAAAGGGACTTGTGAAGCACCTTGTTCCATTGTAGGGTGGCTTGTTTCAAACCATAGATTGCCCTTAGCAAATGATAAACTTTCTTCTCTATGCCGGGTTGTACGAAATCTTCAGGCTGTTCCATATAAATTTCTTCATCAAGTTCTCCAAATAGGAAAGCAGTCTTGACATCTAGTGCTTCAATTTCCCAATCTTCAAGTGCTGCAATTGATAGAAGAAGTTGAACAGTCTCGAATCTTGCAACTGGTGAAAAGATTTCTTTGAAATCTATCCTGTAGACTTGTGTAAAGCCTTTTGCTACAAAGCGAGCCTTGGTTCGGCCATCGCTTTTGGCAACATAGATCCATCTTCCTTTGACAGATTTTCATCCAGGTGGAAGGTCAACCAATTCCCATACTTTGCACTTTTTAAGCGACTTAATTTCTTCTTCCATAGCGTTCCTCCATTTGGTCTGCTCTTCTTTTGAAAGTTTCAGAACGTCTTTGTAGTGCGACGGTGTTGCAGTCATGGATACTGCAAAGGCCATTAAAGAGCCAAAGAAGTGTATACTATACAGTGAACCAAGATCTTCCTCATTCGTAGGAATAGATGTTTGAACGTCTCATTCAATCTCCATAGGAGGTCTAGCTCCATATGCATTATCAGAAAGAATGCGTGGATTGCGGATTTGATTACTGCAATGAGGTTCATCAAGTATTGGTTCAGGAGGAGTAGAAGAAGGAGGTTGAGAAGGCTGTTGAACTCCTCGAGGGGGGAATTGTTGATTGGGATCATGACCATCCATAGGTGGAAAGAGGTAATGACGAGTGACTGGAATATAATCAGCTAAATTAGGGTCTTTATTCTCATCTTGATCCTGGTCCAAAAGGTTGTCTGGAATAGAAATCTTGGCAGGTTTGTCTTCTGACTTTCCAGAACAATAGGGGAACACAAGTTCATCGAATGTGGCAGTAGAAGAAACAATTACAGTTCTTCTCTTAGGAGACCAGAAGCGGTATTCCTTTGTTCCTTTTTCATATTCGATGAAGATCGCTTCCTCTGCTTTCGCAGCAAGCTTATTAGCCTGATCTTCTTTGGAATGAATACATAGGCACGACATCCAAATACCTTAAAATAGGAAACATCAGGTTTACTACCATTCCATTTGGATATGGGAGTGGACCAATCAAGATGACACATAGGTTGTCTATTATAGATGTGGAGAGCAGTCTTGACAGCATCTTGCCAAAAAGACGGTGGCAAACAGGAATGTTGGCGTATAGCCTCAGACTTTTTAAGACTTGTGTGATTAAAGTGTTCAGCATGATCATTTTGTTGAGGGATATGAGGTACAGAGGTTTGATGCTCTATACCTTTGGATGATAGGAATGTCCATAAGGAATAATTAATATATTCCCCCCCATGGTCCAAATGTACAGAGCAGAGATGAAAACCAGTTTGGTTCTCTGCCCAAGCAATCAAATCCTGAAGTGCCTGTATAGCATCAGACTTGGAGCACAAAAAATGCAAGCTACCAAAACTGGAAGCATCATCAAGAAAGGTGATGATCCATTTGTTACGAGAATGCAACAAGGTTGGTATTTCGCACAAATCAGTATGGATAAGGTCAAGCATGTGAGATGAGCATGAAGATGAAGCAGGAAAATCCCACTGATGTGCCTTGCCAAGCACACAGCCTTTGCAAGTAGGCATAGAAGTGGATGGCTGTATAGCAGGAACACCTGTCAAATGCTGATGAGCATGACAGAGAGCATTCTTGGAAGGATGTCCAAGACAATGATGCCACAAGTCGAAAGACTTGAGATCCTGCAAGAAGTTAACTGATCCAGTAGGAATGATCAGAGAGGACTGAAACCAGTGAAGCGGAGAAGGTGGAAATAAAGCAGATGCCTGTATTACCACCCTTCCTTGATTGTCCCAGATCTTAGTCTGATCTGTAATCTCACATGAATAATCAGCTTCAGTGAGAGTATTAATCGACAAAAGTTGATTGTGAGCATCAGGGGTATGCCAGACATTGCAGAGAACAATGGGAATGGCCCCTGTCTTTTCCTATTTAAATATCACAGTTCCAGGACTGTACATCTGCATGACACCATCATTAGCAGTGCCACAGAAACGTGTCCCTTTTTGCAAATCAGAAAAGTCATCGAGATAAGGCGAAACATGATCAGAACATCCTGAATCAATGAGCCAATGATTCTTGGTATTGTGATCTTTCGCGCCTAGAGCAAAAGCCCTTGAATAAGCAGAATCATAGTAATATTCGCCATCAGGTACATTATCATACTCATCATCTGATCTAGCATTATTGTTATACTCTTCACGGAGTAGGATGGAATGATCTACACCCCCTTTCCAAGTACCATCGGCATTTCGCTGGAAATCTCCATGGAAATTAGCAACAATTCCATGTGGCTTTGATTTTGCTCCTCTCTTAAAGTGCTGGGGGAGAGGAGCTGGATCGAAAGGACGAGGAGGAAGCATGACTGGTACCAGAAGGTGCTATGGGTTCTTCGAAGTCCCCTGCATTGGCAGTGTAGGACCCAGCATCCCATTGGTCATATTCAACTTCCTGTTGAAACTCATCAACATCCATCATCATACCTGTCATATCACCATCAACCATATTCACAAAACTTTCAAGCTCATTTGCACGTGCTTTCCCTTTTCCTTTACAGTTCGTCTGTTTGTTCAAGGAAGAAGCATGGGCACCCTGTGCAGCAGGAGTCCTTGTGGACGGCTTATAAGGCTTCTTTCCTCGTTGACTTCTTAGAGTCTGACGAGGGCAGTTGGATCCCTGTCCAGGACGACCATATAGTTCCCAACAATTTGTTGTCAGGTGCAGTTTCCCACAGTGGTCATAAATGGGATGAGAGGGAGCATGTTGAATCATATTAGTATAATGGGCATTGCTTGGAGCAGGTTCAAGGTGGTGAGCCAAGGAACTCCATTGCAGACGAGCGGTAGAGCAAAGTTGTAATTCCTGAAGTATTTTCGGAATAATAGTATTGGTAGTGAAATTGGCAGCAGTAACTGTCTGCACAATGGTTGACACCAGTGGTTGGTATGAATGAGGAAGTGAGTTAAGCATAATCATAGCACAGAGATTGCCAGGAAGCTGTAGTCCAGATATGGACATTTCATAGAAAGTGTTCATCAACTTATTTATTTGAGTTGGAATGTCTTCGGCATCACAATGGTGATGTTCCAAAGGATCTACAATGCACGTATTGAGCGCTTTTACGAAAGCTTCATATTGGCCCGTTATGCCTGTGGGAGAATAAAGGGTTGCAAGTGCATCCCAGAGGTCTTTTGCAAGAGAGGGATGAGCGACATTCCCAATGGCTACATAAGTCTCCTTCATAAGATGCTGCATATCAGCATGAATAAAGACACCGATTAATGCTTGTGCTTGACAATCCGATGAAATCCAAGCAGCCTGGACATCAGCATCAGCATGCTGAGAAAAGGTGAAAGTTCTGTCAACCACATTCCACCATGTTGCCATGGTGAGAAGGTTGCGAACTTGACAAGACCAGATGGAATAGTTTGAGGCACCTGCAAGGACTGCAGTACGGGCCTGAATGGTGGAGTTGATAGAGAAAGACATGATTTTTCTGCTTTAGAAGATGAAGATATTGGCGAAGAAAGTCTGCAAGAAATTCTGATTAGTATGTGTATCAGGAAAAGTAGGAATGGGAACCGGAGCAGGAGAAATAAGGAGGTCTGTGACAAGGTTGACATCTTCTTGAGTGTCTTCGTCATTATCATTGTCATCATTATCATCATCCTCTGTGGTTTCTTCTTCTTCTTGTGGCATGGTGTTAAGATGTTGAGCAAGACGCTGCATCAACGGTATTTGTTCTCTTCTTACTTGTAACTGTTCCAGAATGTTTTCATCAGAATGTACAAGTTTTTCAAAAAGTTTGTAATCAGTATGAGGAAAGAAATGAGGGTTAGGGATAGAAGAAAATTGTCCATTTCTAGTCCTAAAACCAACTCAAAGACGGTTGTGAGAAACATAAGGAGGAATACAATTTTTTACACCATAAGCCACTAAGTGAAGGTGCGAACCAGTCCAATAATCAAGATGCACGGGGGTACTTCAAATGTATCCGGGCTTTGCGTATTTTGCGTATCGACCTCCTAACTGGGCTGGCAATGGCCAAACATCTACTGGGAATGGCAACAGGTTATTGACCTGGAAGAGGCAGTACTCTTGGTGCCTGTCGCTGCTCTTCTTCTCTATGGCCTTGTCTAGTAATGTAATGTCCTTTGCAGTAAGGATCAGGGACATTGCGACCAATTTCTGTGAGAAAGCACATATGATTAGTTTCCAGTTTAATCATGATGGAATACCACAGGTTCTTCCTTTTCCACACTCGTCGCCACCTAGTGTCGATCAACTCATTCCAGATGCACTGCATGGGAATGTTGGATTTATGGGGTTGTCCAATGAGGGAGAGAGGACAGTTAAATTTGTGATGCACATACTGGTGCTGACTGTCCTTCCAAATAATGTCTCCCTCTGAGTTGATATAGCACTCAGGATGCTCAAAGAGCTCCTGTTGAATGTTCTGGTCCAAGACTTCATTAGGTTTCAACGATTCATAGAATTCAATGAAATACTTTGAGAAAGTGTAACAATCACACTGAATGATCTCGAAGCCTTGGTTGTGGACAGGGTGAGCAGGAGTAGAGTGGTATTTCTCCACTGGAAACACATATCCGAGCCCTTCATAGAAAGACGCAATGGGCTCGTTCCAATACATAAGTTCTTCCTTAAAAATGATGTCCTGTTCCAGAATATACCAGATGGGACCTTCTTTGACAATAACCTGTGGTAAAAGATCACCCCGATAAAGAGTGGGAATCGGGACAACCTGAGTGAGACGAGATATGACATCTAGAGGATTCTGAGCATCAACACAAACAAGGGGTACTTCCGGTCTGATCAATAGATCGGGAACGTTCTGGTAAGTGATCAGATTATTGGTGTTGGCGTCTCTATAAGAGATGGTCTGATGGCTCTGGATCCTCGTCAGCAGTGGAATAGTGTTGGGAAACATCACTAGCTGATTGTTCAGAGTCGGATCTATCTGCAGGGGGTTCATTGCAAGGTTGATATCTAAAATTTCACCTGGTTCCATGATCATATCTGAACCGAAATTGAGATCATTTGGATTGATGGACGTCTCCCTCAGGGAGGAAATGTCGTTGACCGAGGATGGTATATCTCCATCAGTCCTGGTTGGGGAGACCAAGTAACTGTTGCTGATGTCGGTTAATGGTGATTTCACGAGGATGAGAGGTGATACCGAAGTAAAACCATGGAAGACTTGAGTTGACTGATCTATCGAACCAAGGTTCAATGTCAGTGGATAGATTAGACCAGGCGAGGTCAAAGGAGAGGACTCGTTCCTCAAAGGGAACTGGACTGGGCGTATTGGACACAGTTGTGCTAGGTGTTGGTGGATGGAAGAAGAGGGTGATGTCATGGTAGGCCTGAGTGCGATGTAAAGGCACAGGGGTAGGACGTGTAGGAGGTGGAAGATTTGTCCATGGAGAATGTGATCATGGTGGATTAATATGAGAAGCCAGAGAATCAATGTAAGGGAGAGAAGTCGGAGGAGGAGCACAATAAGGAGGAGGATAAAATGGACGATAGAAGGTTCTGGGCGGAATAGGAAATTCGGCCGGACGATGACGATTTGTGCAATTCAGATGAATGCAATGATCTCCATACAATATAGGACAAGAGTCCTTATCGAAATCGGAGTGACACTTCCAAGTGCAACAGTGGGTAGGAGTAGGAACTGGGGCTTGACTAACCTGGGTAGGAACAAAGTAGTTCCTAGAGGCCAGGTTAGCATTCGTCTGTGTAATCATGACACGGGTAAAAAGTAAATAAAGCTCTGCCAATAGTAGCAGGCCAGGGTTGCCCCAGATCCATTGGACCTGACCCATGAACCCAAACAACATGCTCATCATCATCAATATGATGTAGAACAGACCAAGAGCAAGAGCATCATACATCACGAGGCGGGATAACAACATCAAATGACGACCATTTATGCCTAAGCAGGGCTCATAACCTAAAGGAATGGCTAGGTTCCTTTGGATGCAGAGACAACAGCACAAGGGTAATCCCAGTGAGGGAGAGTACTCACTTGTTGTAGACGACTTGCAAGCTAGTTGCTTTAGAAGTTATTCACGTCGTGATATGAAGTAAAGAACTTGGATTGTGGGCTCTGAAGGAGCCAGGTTTATATACAGTACAACTATGTTTGTATGTATTATGGAAATATCCATAAAGGATGAAGGGCTGTGTAATGCACAGCAGCGTGCAGCAATAGGCAGCCAATGGCAGATAGTGCGCAGGGTATGGCACAATATGTCAAGAGAATGGTGTGATGTTTCACCATAATGATATAATATGATGTCATCATAAAGATAAGAGATAAGGATGATGTCACTGGTCTAGAACAATGATGTCATGGGTCTAGATGAATTAGTAATCATGAAGAGCAACCCAGACAGGTTAAGATTTAGTTAACGGAATCTAAATATTTCAATAGATCTCACACCATATTAGGACGAGACACCTACAAAAGGCATACTAGCTATTAGTAACTGCCTGCCTAATGAAGCAGTGGTATCACTGATAGTATCTGCTTGCCTAACAAAGCAGCAGAACCATTAGCAGCTATACAGATCAAGACGATGACTACCAAGGCAATATATGAAGAACATAGTAAGGATCGGGACTTGCCCAAGGATCTAGATGCAGAGTCTATAGGATTACTTACCTGATCAACATCACACTCATATGTACGAACCTACAGAGCATATAAGCAGGTTGATCAACATATCAAGCCAATCTCTACTCCAATTCCCCAGGAGTTTAAAGTCACCAGAACATTTCCGTATAATCCAATGATAACATTGGAACCCCTGAATGTATACTTTGGCCTACAGAGGCCTACTTGGAAGTTTACCCAGGAGCAAATAGACAAGATATTGAAGGGTATGGAATCCTATCAATTCTTGTGGCCTGAAGAATGAAATCTGTTTGTCTATATGCTGATCAAGAATGAAGCAGCTATAGCCTTTGAAGACGAGGATAGGGGAACTTTTCAGGAAGAGTACTTTAGCCCCTACAAGATACCTCATGTACCACATAAGCCACGGTAGGAGAAAGGCATACGACTTGCCCCTGCATTGTGACAATGAATCATAGACCTGCTCCAACTTAAGATAAAAACAGGAGTCTATGAATACTACCAATCCCCCTACAGATCATGATGGTTCTGTACATGGAATGAAGAGAAGCAGAAACTGAGAATAGTACATGACCTGCAGCCACTAAATGCAGTTAGCATCAAGGAATCATCAATTCCTCCACACCTAGATTAATTTGTAGATCAGTTCTTGGGAGAAAAATGCTTTACAGTCCTAGACCTATATTGGAGCTTTGATGTCAGAAAGATAGATAAAGCTAGTCATGATATGACAGCCTTCCAAACCCCATTAGGACTACTTCAGATAACCTCATTGTCCACTGGATACACCAATTCACCCTCTGAATTCCAAGAGTGTATGGTGTTTATATTCCAAGATGAGATCGTTAAGCAAGTGATGAATGTATTCATCAACAATGCACCAATACAAGGACCACTTACTACCTATCCTGATAAGGATGGGAGCCCTGCAGTTTTGTCAGAAAGACCAGGCATATGGAAATATATCTGGGAACATGCAGAAGACTTGAATCAAATCTTACATTGTTTGATAGAAGCTGGAGGAACCTTCAATGGAAAGAAGCTTCAAATCTGCCAACCACAAGTTGTTACACATAGCATACACAAAGAGAAAACCTTGACAAGATACTTCTCAGGAGGTACTCATGAAGAGACACTACATCTGAGAGAGTACGAAAGGTCAAGGGTCAAAGGTTCTCGAGGGACGAAGTTCAAGGGTCTAGGGTTTTCAGAGAGAAACAAGGGATGAAGGTCTGAGTCGATTGGACATCAGGACACAAGAGTATGCTAGTATTGCATAGAATGAGTGTAAGGACTACAAGTATACGGCAGGTGGATATAAGTACTAGGGGACGCATCATCAGAGAATACGGAAGAATGTAGTGGAATGATGATATAAAGATCTGCAGTATCAAGTGGGAGATAAGAACTACGAGGCCGATAGGAGAGAATTGGCCGAGGAGATAGCTGTCTGAAGAACAAGAAAGAAAACAACAGAAGGAATCAAAGAAGAACAAATATAGAATGTATGACTGATTACGAGAAGACCAAAGTTCCATATCATTCGAAATAGACCTAAGAAAAGATGTATTCGTCGGGGGAAGCAGAAGAGGTAAAGACGATAAGAAAGGAGAAAAACCGTAACACAAGTAGTAATACTTGGCCAGAATGTAGGAATCAATGAAAGAGAACCTGATGTACAACAAGTAAAGACCATAAAGGAATGCCTACTCCTCAAAATGCTACACAAGCCAAATAATTTATGGGCCTATGTGGAACAGTCTGCATATGGATTCCTAATTACTCACATATGGCAAGAAGCATAACTTCCACCTGGAAGAAGAATGTACCCTTTGTCTGGATAGAAGAATGTCAAGAAGCTTTTGAGACTTTAAAGGAGTTAATTACGACAGCACCCACACTCTTACCTATAGATTATACATGCGGATGATCAATAGTGTTGTCAGTAGACTCTAGCTATATGGGGGTGGGAATAATTCTATCACAAATAGATGAGCATGGTAAATGCTACCCCTCTAGATATGGATCACTTCCCTTTTCCTTAGTGGAAGCTACCTACTCCCAACCTAAGCTGAAACTATTTGGCCTATTTCGAGCCTTATGACACTTCCGCCTATATGTAATTGGAGCCAAGAATCTCATAGTAGAAGTGGATGCCAAGTATATCAAAGGAATGCTAAATGAGCCTGAACTGCATTCAAATGCAGTAATCAACAGGTGGATTCAAGGAATCCTCATGTTTGATTTTACCCTTGTACACGTACCTGCAACACAGTTCAAGGCACCAGATACTTTATCCCACAGGCCACTTGAAGATCAAGCCACGATAGAATCATATGATGATAGTTGGCTTGATGAAATTGCCTTGTTCTACACACATTATGGACCCAGATTGCATAAGAACAATAATATAGAAGAAGATATCTCTAGGAGCATGACAGCATATGTACTGTCTGCCCAAGAGAATCGGGATACTACCCTTAAGTAGATATATGAGTATCTGACCAATCCCGAGCCTATATCTGCTACTAATAAATTTCTACAAAAGATTATCAAGTACTTCGTAAAGACAGGATGTCTATTTAAGCAAACCAAATCTGAACATCCTCTTTTAGTGATATTTGATCATAGTAAGCAGAAACAGATCTTGAGCCAAGCCCATGAGTAACTAGGTCACCATGATGAGAAAGCCACCTGGAAAAACCTCAAACATTGCTTCCATTGGCTTCAAATATACCAAGATGTACAACATCATGTGAAATCTTGCCATGAATGTCAGATTAGGAATACTGCTAAAGTCCATATTCCTATTATCACCCCACCATCCACCATTATATTTACAAAGGTTCATACAGATATCATGCACATGCCTGTGGCAAAAGGGTATCGCTATATAGTGCTGGCCAGAGATGACTTATCTAAGTATGTTGAAGGCAAAGCCCTACGATAAGCATCTGCCTGAGCAGTGGCCCAGTTTGTGTTAGATAATATTATATACAGATATGGAGGTGTGGGAAGGATAGTTACAGACAATGGACCTGAGTTTAAAGGAGCCCTATCTGACATACTTGCATAGCATGGAATCCCCCAGGTGTTTATCAGCCTTTATAATTCACAAGCTAATGAAGTGGTTGAACAAGGCCACTTTGCAATCAGAGAAGCATTAGTGAAGGCTTGTGAAGGGAAGATACACTTGTGGCCAGACAAGCTGCAAGCAGCTTTATTTGCAGATAATATTACTGTACAACGATTAATAGGATATTCTGCATATTACCTTTTACATGGAGTTGATCCAGTATTGCCTTTTGATCTATGGGAGTCAACCTTCTTGGTTGAAGGATTTGACTGAGAACTTTCCCATAAGGAATTATTAGTACTACAGATAAGGCAAATAGAATGATGGAAAGAAGATTTGGAAAGAGCCATAGCAACCTTACAAAATTCTAGATTGAACTCTAAGTGCCAATTTGAAAGGTGATTTGAAACCAGATTGGTGCAAGGAAGCTATGCCCCTGGAGACTTAGTACTAATCAGGAATACAGCAGTAGAGAAAAAGCTGAATAGGAAGACTAAGCCTAGGTATCTAGGCCCATACAAAGTAATTAGATGAACTCAAGGAGGAAATTACAAACTAGCAGAAGTTGACGGAGCTCAACTGGCTAGACCAATTGCAGCATTCAGAGTAATACCTTACATACAGAGGCACTCCCTAACAAAGTTAAATAAAAAGGGAGAAGACTCTGAGGTAACCATGGATGAAGAAGACACATCATCAGAAGATGAAGAACCATATGAGCGCAAACTCAATAAACTACCCACAAAGCTTAATACCACTGATAGTGACAGATCTGACATAGAATCAGATATTGACTGAGACTACACATACCACTAGCCTCCTATCAGAGTGGCAAGTTCATTTCCGCCGACAGAATTTGCATATTCAGAATCGATTATGGCAGGTTACCTATCATTGGGTAGCTCACTTGTTTACTAAGCACCCCACCCAAATTTACCACTCCACATTTGGTCTCATACCCTTAGCCAAGCCAACCACCCATACAAACCATATAACCATTCCTAGAGGAGACTATAGTAATACCCTTAGCTACTGAGTGTACCAAGTGTAGATCTGCTTGTAAGAACCTACAACAGATAGAACACAATAGAGAAGAACTACAGGCATTAGAGAAGTATATTCTAAGAGCCCTAGACTCTAATCAGAGAAGTACAATATCAGAATACCTAACAAGTCCAGCTGCATCACAAGACTCATCTGAAATTGGCCGAAGCAATGTTGAACAGCAACAACCCATTCAGGAATCATTCTCACAATATATTAAGGGATCCAAACATGCCGAATGTGCCTGGACAGGCCCATCAAGGGCCACAAGAGCAAGATCCACCCCCATATCCCCACGCCTCACCCTGAATGAGGAACAATAAGTTTGAACAGCAGAGGATAATGAGAGATCTAGCTCTATTGAATGGAGTCTTGGAAACCCATTCCTGATGAGCACATCAGGAAGGACACCAAACAATGGTATTATTACTGAGTCTGGCTGGAACTTACAAGGCCAAACAATATATTTGCAAGATGTACTGTATGTGTTACCTAATTCATCAGACCAAGAGCAGGATCCACAAACAATTGACCCAGCATTACTGCGGATATTACTGATAGAATCTATCTAGCTGCATATATTACTTAAGTGACCATTGAAGCTGTAGAACTTACCACATTCCACCATTGCCTGCCACATTCCATCAATCCTGCCACTGGTAAACACAACTTGCCATCCAGCAACATGACTTATTCCTTTCAAGGAGACAATTATGGCTGCAAATCTGTATTTCCATTACAACCGAGCCATCAGCACGTTCATTTATATGCACAAACTCAGCACCCATACTAGCTATGTATGCCATGGGGCATGGATTTATTTGCCTTTCCAGCAGTGATGATCAAATCATACTCTATGCTTGGATGGAGGAAGGTCCAATATTTGTTGGCCACTTATCACATGTCACTGAATATTGGTGAGACTGTATTGATGTCCAACTTACCCCCTCACCCCACTATTACCATTCAACCGATAAGATCCTGGACAAATTCCTACTTTGTATTCTCCTTGATCTATGTAATCTGTCTAACTGCTGTACAGTCATTCATACACTGGTTTCTGTTATGGATAGATCGACAGCTTCGAGTAGATAAATATCCAGATCACCTCCTCCCTGTGTACTACTTTCCTACCCTTACACTGACGCTAAATGAGGTGTACCTCAGACCCCTTACTTCCTATGACATTCCTAGTACATCTGTAGTGGTTACAGTTCCATTCTTGCTGTAGGAAATCCTTGCCCTTAAATACCGTTATAAACAATAAGGAGTACTGGCAAAATGGCAGAACTGGCAGATCTTGATATAACTATCTGGAACTTGAGCTTGCATCACCATTTATGCGATCAAATCATCAACACACTACATGATTGGTTGTATGATCACACCTTATGAGATGATGGTCATACTCCCTCCTATTATCATGCTACTGTGCATGTAGAAACCGAAGGAAGAAAAAGAGGAACCCTTTGGACTAATTGGCATTGTCAGCATTGCCTAATCATCTACCAATATGCTACAGTATTTATTAAGATCTACAACAATTTATATGTCCAAATGAGAAATTTGGATTCTGAAGGAAATCTGCCAGAAGAAGAAAGGCAAACAGAACTTGTGGATTTGCTATCACCACCATTCCAGCCAATTGTAGGAAGAATCATAGCTGAGATCCTTTGTCAATTCACTGAACAAGAGCAATCCCCACAACCGGATCCTGACCCTCCAGAGCATGAAGCTCAAGTTAACGGAGGTACCTTAGCCAATATCACAAACATCATTTCTTGACCCTGAATTAGCTACAAGCAAAAGAATTTCCCCTAGCTCTGTAAAGGCACAGCCATTACCTTTATTCCTTTCTTCATTACCTATATATTTTTGGAGATCAGTGCCCCTAAATACTGTCATACATAATAGAGAGCTCTGGCCCAAACAGGACAGTTAAATTATTTTATTCAGCAACAGCCATAATACCATCAGATACAAATGGCTAATGCTAATGGAATAGTACAGGAAGTACTAGAGCTTCACAAACAACAGCAACTATTTGAACATATCTTACAATTCCTACATACCGAGCTCATGCACCATGTTTGTGAGCAAGGAGACAACAATCAAGTTCAATACCATGCAACTGTATGAGTGATTACTCATGGTAGAAACCGAGGAACACCTACAGTGCAATGGTATTGTATTTACTGCCATACAATCTACAGACATGCCTGTCTTTGTAATCGGTATCATAATGACCTATATTTCTGAATTAGGCAGGTTGATCCGATTAGGCATGGACTGTTAGAAGATAGAATGGAGTTAATTCATTTCTTAGAACCTCCATTTCCTCCCATAGCAGACATGGAGAGAGTTCTTCGTGAATTGACTCAGAATGAACCATCCCCTGAATCAGAGGAGGAAAAAGCCCTCCCTCCTAATCAGGAATAGCAAAGGGCTAATGGAAGACCCCAACTTGATTATCCTTGATTGAATGAACAATTGGGGATGATTGTTTTCCATTCCCTGCAGATGACCTGCACCAAAATGTTTGGATGTGGATACATAGTTATTGTATATGTAATGTTAGACATTTGACCCGAGATTTGAGTTTTTACTATATTCCCATGATCCAAATGCTTAGCTAATTGAGGGACATATGTATAGACCATAGTGTCTAGAATATACCTCTATTTTTTCTTATTTGTTCATTCACAGGTTGTGGAGAAACAAAATGACTTCTTCCAATATACTTTTATTACTACCTACAAGTACATAGCAAACCATTTTCTTAATATCTCTTTTACCCTTAAGTACATAGCCAAGTGTCAGAGAAGCAATTGGAGCATGTGACCTCAGTTGTAAATCACCTGACTCAGATCATGTGACCTTGCACAGCATGAGTTATAATGAGTCACAGTGAGTCAAATGAGAACTAATCAAAGCACTGCCCCTAGACTAGCAAAATGATCATGTGACCTGCACAGCATGAGTCATGATGAGTCATTGCCAAGCCAAAGGCTATTTTTAGCTTATTGCAAGTCATTTTCTGACAGGATGAATCAAAGTGAGTCAGTATGAGTCAGTATGAGTCATATTTTGGCACAGCCACCTCGGAACCAAAGGTAGCACAGCCACATGTAAATTACTATATCAGGAGTGTGATTCATCCCCATTTGGACAGTTCCCTCTTTTAGGAAAAATGTTCCTACTTGAATTGAACTCAATCAACAAGTGCTCACAAGTGCACCCCATTACAAACAGACAGTGAGGCTGTGTAGAGAAGTTCCCACGCTATAAATAGAACTACTTAGACCCATAGTTAGGAGTATACTGAATCCCTTAGGATAAGGTCAGTTAGGACACCTTTAAAGAGAAAACCTCAAAGCAGACAACTAAAGGGAATATATCCCCAGCTAGTAGGGAGACCTAATAGTTCATTAGTACCTTGGGAAAGGGTTGAGTTGAGCATTTAAGCTGATTGCCAACTCCTTAGTGCATAATAGAATCAGTTTAGGAAAGACTATTCTGTGTGTCTAAATGACATGTGAGAATCAATAGCGAGAGTGAAGTGTATTAACACTACCTACTCAATTGAGCATTCCTAATCAACTGGAGCTAATTGGAAGTCATTGAGAACACATCTTAGGGAAGTAACCCTAGTCGCTACAAAGTATCCTTCTAGTAACCCAAGAGTTGTCTAGACCATTATCCAACTAACTATAGTACATTTCGTACATCATTCCAACAGAAAACCAGACCCTCAACGTATTGCTGAACCCCAATCCCCTCAACCTCATTGAAGATTGATGAACAAACCACGTGCCTGATAGTCAACCCCTTTCTATGAGATTGATACTTGTTTCTAGTACCAACTCAACCAGGGAAGAGTACTCTCTTCACCTTGCTTCAGGTTTACTATCCATGGAGATAAGATTGGTTGTCTGGTAAGCATTTCTTAGTGTTTCTACTGATTTTATCTAGAAAGAAGACAGCAAGTCATGGCAGCACTGTACAGCCCTGCCCAGATCCATAGTAGATTATATTGTTTCTTGCTCCAGGTCTGCTCTGCCCCACTGAACTCTAACTCTCTGCCAGTTAGGTAACATCATACATAATTGTCTTACTATGACTGCATTCAAGGTGAGTTGAGATCCCCAGGACTCCAGGACTACTCTTAGCTGCATCAGTTCGGATCATTCAAGTTGTGCTTACTTATAGGTTCAATGCTCAATGGTCTGAATCTCAAATGTACGATATCTCCTCCCCCATTCTTATCCCAAGTGAATCTGTCAGTTTAACTTATTTATGACTTGAGTTACTCTTATTCTGGTGAGTTACTCATTTGTAAACTCGTGACCAACACCTGTGATGCACCGCGTGCGTGCACTCAATAGTGCTGCAGTGCCACTCACCATCCTGTGATCTGTTTGTTACTTGATCTTTTCTACTCCCTCATCCTTATCTCAGGTGAGTCCGCTAGTTTGGCTTATTTATGACTCAAATTGCTCTTGCTCTGGTGAGTTGCTCACTGTTTAAACTTGTGACTAACATCCATTATGTGATGCATTATGCATACACTCAATAGCACTGCAGTGCCTGGGCCACTCACCATTCTGCATTCTATTCATGCAACTGTGGGGCTGCACTGTCAACATGCACTCATCTCACTACCTTGGACTTATCATAGTGTACATGCAGGCTTGTATTCTTAGTTGTCAATGTAATTTTATGCCGTTTTTTCATAGGACCAAATGTGACACTTGCAAACTCATTTTCAACTATCATACATACACTGTTGTATCAAATTGATATGTAAGCCTTTGCAACCACCTACTGTCTGACACTTATTTTCCAAGTGACCTACTATTGTAAAGGATTACACTACTTATGCTGATGCACTGGACTGAGAATCAATGTCTATTTTTGTTGAGCTGCACAAAGTGTGTCATTACTAATAATCCGATGCTTGTTTTCTATAGTATCTAGCGTTATAAATGGTGATACTACTTAGCACGATGTCTTGAACTGAGAATCAATGTCCATTTTCATCAGGATGTGCAAAGTGTGTCATTACTGACAGCGCAATCCTTATTTTCCATAGTACCTACCATTTTAAGGGGATTAAAAGGCCTTATCAGACCAGCACACAATGACTTAGAATATACATGTTTCTTATCTTAACAAGTCCTTATAATACCTTAAAAGAAAATCCTAAAACTCGTGATAAAGCTCTGTATAAAATTGGACAAAAATATGTTCATTATATGACATTGAGTGGTTGTTTGAAATGTAGAGGTGCAGAGAAATCAAGTGAATACAGTGGTGAATAAATCTCCTATATAGATACATGAAAACTAGCTGAACTCGAACACAGTTTGGTAGTGTTATCTGGTACTTATTGTAATTATCTTATTTTCTCACCACATGCCACACCTCCTCAATACCATGGGTCAACCAAAGATTTACCTAACTTCAGAAGAAAGAACTTTAGCTGCTTGCAGATATTGAGTGAAATATTATGAGAAGTTGGCTACATCTTCTCCTCCACCACTCATATTCATCAAACTTGTTTTCCAGGAATCGCAGCACAATCAACAAAAAAGTCACACAAAAGTGGCAGAATATCACAAATAACAAACAGAATTCATTGTATGTCCATCATTGTATGGTATTAGTATATGCTGAGCTCAGTGAATCTCAGAGCTCCCAGATATTGAAATAGTCAGGTTTTATTATGATAACCTTATCCTTGTCTGGGTTGCTCTTCATGATTACTAATTCATCTAGACCCATGACATCATTGTTCTAAACCAGTGATGTCATCCTTATCTCTTATCTTTATGATGACATCATATTATATCATTATGGTGAAACATCACACCATTCTCTTGGCATATTGCACCATACCATGTGCACCTTCTGCCATTGGCTGCCTATTGCTGCGCACTGCTGTGTATTACACAGCCCCTTATCCTTTATGGATATTTACACAATATGTACAAACATTGCTATACTGTATATAAACCTGGCTCCTTCAGAGCCCACAATCTAAATTCTTTACTTCATATTACGTTGTGAATAACTTCTAGCAACTAGCTTGCAAGTATGCTCTACAGCAAGTGAGTACTCTCTCTCACTGGGTTTATCCTTCTGCTGTTGCCTCTGCACCAAAGAGACCTAGCAATCTCCTTAGGTTATGAGCCCCACTTAGGTTCAATGGTTGTCATACCAATGTCATTACTCCACCTCGTGATGTATGACATACTTGCTCTTAGTCTGTTCTATATCGTTCTTACAATAATGAGTATGATGTTTGCATTTATGAGTCAGGTCCAACAGATCTGGGGCAACCCTAGCCTGCTATTATTAGCAGAGCTATATCTTCTTTTTACTTATGTTATGATCACATGAATGAACGCTAACCTGGCTTCGCATAGGAGCTTTATTGTTCCTACCCAGGTTAGTCAAGCCACAAATCCTACTCCTACCCACCACTATACATGGAAGTATCACCCCAACTTTGATAAGGACACCTGTCCTATCTTGTGTGGAGATCATTGCATTTATTTGAATTGCACAAATCATTGTTGTCCAGCTGAATTTCCTATTCTGCCTGGAATCATCTATCGTCCATCTTGTCCTCCTTCTCCTTGCACTCTTCCTCCAACTTCTCTTCCATATATCGATTCTCTGGCATCTCACATCCATCCACCACTTTTGCATTCTCCATGAATATTAGTCATTCCACAACTACCTCCTACCCATCCTACCAGAGTACCTCTTCATTATAGTCAAGCCTACCATAACCTCTCCCTCTTCTTCCATCTATGAATGCCTAGTCCAACCATATCCAATATGTCCAGTCCAGTTCCCTCTGAGGAACAAGTCCTCCCCTTCAACCTCGCCTGGTCTAATTTATTTGCTGACATTAAATCTTGGTTCGACTAAAGAGTCAATCCTGGTCTTCCATGGACTTACTTCAGTTTTACCTTTTGCCCTCGAGGTATCACCCCTAACCAACATCAGTGATAGATTCTTGATCCCATGTTGTATGTTCAAGACCAATACTGTCAGATCATCTGACAATGTATCCGTCGACGACAGCATCGATCCAAATAACATGGTCTTCATCATCAATGAGATCATGGAACCCAGAGAGATAGTAAATCTCGATCAAGCCATGAATCCTCTTCAGATCGATCCAACTCTGAATAATCGGCTTGTGATATTTCCCAAGAATGTCCATGTGCCAACCAGGATCCAGAGACACCAGACCGTCTCTTATAGGGACAACCTCATACATCAACTGGTAATGTACCAGAACGTTCCTGATCTGTTGATCAGACTGAAAGTACCCCTTGTTTGGATAGATGCTTCCAATCCTTTAGATGTCTCATCTTATTTTGCTCAGGTCATACAGATTTCCACTCTTTATTGTGGTGATCTTTTACTGTAGGTTGTTGTCAAAGAAGGCCTTGTCCGGTATATCCCAGAACAGGATGTAATTTTCAAGGAAGGACTTATATATTGAAATGAGCCCATTGTGTCTTTCTATGAAGGACTTGGCTACACATTTCCTGTGAAGAAGTACCATTCTACTCCCACTCACCCCATCCATAACCAAGGTTTTGAGATTGTTCAATGCGATCATCATGCATTCAGCAAATATTTCATTGAGCTCTACGAATCTCTGAAATCTAATGAAGTCTTGGACTGCAATATTCAACAGGAGCTTTATGAGCATTCTGAATGTTTTACCAACTCTGAAAGAGACATTATTTGGAAGGACGGTCAGCACCAGTACATGCATCACGAATTTAACCACCTCCACTCCTTCATCAGATATCCTCATAATTCCAACATTCCCATGCAATGCATTTGGAATGAGTTGATGGATGCTAGGTGGTGATGAGTATGGAAGAGGAAGAACTCCTGGTATAATGTCATGATCAAACTAGGAACTGATCACATTTCTCTTCACATAGAACTCCATCGAGATATCTCTGATCCTTACTGTCATGGATATTACATCTCTCGATGAGGCTATCACAAAGAAGAACAATGACAGAGTCTAGGAGTACTGCCTGTCCCAGGTCCTGAACCTGCTCCCATTCCCCATAGACATTTGGCCATTGCTGGCCCAGTTAGAAGGTCATTACGCAAATTACACAAAGCCCAGATTCATTCAGAGTACCCCTGTGGATCTTAAGTATTGAACAGGTTCTCATCTTCATCTTGCTGCAAACAGTATTAAAAATTGTATTCCTCCATATGTTTCTCACAATCATCTTCAAGTCGGTTTTAGGGCTAGAAATGGACAATTTTCTTCTATCCCTAATCCACATTTCTTTCCTCATATCAATTTCGAATTATTCAAGAGACTTGTATGTTCTGATGATAACATTCCGGAATGAATACAAGTTCAGAGGCAACAAATTCTCTTAATCCAGCATCTTACTCAGCATTTAGGTATCAAGCCAGCTGATGATAGAGATAAAAAAACCAAGGATGATGATGATAAAAATGATGATGACGATGACACTCAAGGAGATATCAATCTTGTCACAGACCTCCTTACTCCACCTACTCCAGTTCCCATTCCTACCTTTCCTGTCATGCTTGCCAATCAGAATTTCTTGCAGACTTTCATCGCCAACATTTTTGTCTTTTAAAAGCAGATATATTATGTCTTTCTCTATCAACTCCGCTATTCAGGCCCACACTGCAGTTCTTGCAGGTACTTCCAATTATTCCATCTGGTCTCACCAAGTCCATAACCTTCTCACCATGGCAATATAGTGGAATGTAGTTGATGGAACATCTACCTTTGCTCAGCAACTTGCTGATGCTGATGCTCAAGCTGCTTGGATTTCTTCAGATTGTCAGATACAAGCATTAATAATTTGGTGTCTTCATTCATGCAGATATGCAACATCTCATGAAGGAGACTTATGTGGCCAATGGAAATGTTACTTGTCCTTCTCTAGCAAAGGATCTCTGGGATGCACTCGCAACCCTTTATTCTCCCACCGGTGTCACAGGCCAATATGAAGCTTTCATAAAAGCACTTAACACATGCATCATAGACCCTTTGGAACATCACTGACAGGATGCTGAGGATATTCCAACTCAAATAAATAAGTTGATGAACACCTTCTATGAAATGTCCATGTCTGGACTACAGCTTCCTGGCAATCTCCACACCATGATTATGCTTAATTCACTCCCTTATTCATACCAACCTTTGGTATCCACCATCGTGCAGACCATCATGACTGCAAACTTCATCACTGACACCATTATTCCTAAAATACTTCAGGAATCTCAACTTCACTCTACTGCTTGTCCACAATGGAGATCCTTGGCTCACCACCTTGAAGCTGCTCCAAGCGAAGTAAATCATACAAATACAATTCAATGTGCTCCCTCTCGTCCTGTTTGTGATCAATGTAGGAAACCCCACCTGACAACAAACTGTGGGGAATTATACGGTTGTCCTGGACAGGGATCTAGTTGCCCCTGCCAGACTCAATGTAGTCAACGAGGAAAGAAGCCATATAAGCCATCCACAAGGACTTCTGCTTCACAGGATGCCAATGTTTCTTCCTTGAACAAGCAGATGAATTGTAAAGGGAAAGGGAAAGCACAAGTAAATGAAGTTGATGGTTTTGCCAATGTCGTTGATGGTGATATGATAGGTATGATGATGGATATTGACAAGTTTCAACAGAAAGTCTCCAATGACCAATGAGATGCTGAGTCCTTTACTGCTAATGCAGGAGACTTTGAAGAACCCATGGGACCCACTGGTACTTGTCATGCTGGACCTTCCTGCTCGTCCTTTCGATCTGGCTCCTCTCTCCCAGTGCTTTAAGAGAGGAACATTATTCAAGAAGCCAAAGAAAACTAAAACATACATTGTTGCTAGTTTCCATGGAGATTTCTGGTGAAATACTGATGATACTTGAAAAGGCGGCATAGATCATTCTGCCTTACTCTGTGAAGAGCACAACTATAATGCTAGATCAGATGATGAGTATGACAATGTACCTGATGGTGAATACTACTATAATTCTGCTTATTCATGGACATTTGCCCTAGGCATGAAAGATTGCACTACCGAGAATCATTGGCTTGTTGATTCGGGATGTTCTGATCACATAATGCCTTACCTTGATGACTTTTCTGATTTACAGAAAGGAATATATCTTGCTGGAACCGCTACTGACAGTATCATGCAAATGTATGGTCCTGGTACTATAATATTCAAACAGGCAAAGACAGGGGTCATTCCCATTGTTCTCTGCAATATCTGGCATACCCCTGATGCTCACAATCAACTTTTGTCGATTAATACTCTCACTGAAGCTGATTATTCATGTGAGATTACAGATCAGACTAAGATCCGGGACAATCAAGGAAGGGTGGTAATACAAGCATCTGCTTTATTTCCACCTTCTCCACTTCACTGGTTTCAGTCCTCTCTGATCACTCCTACTGGATCAGTTAACTTCTTGCAGGATCTCAAGTCTTTCGACTTGTGGCATCATTGTCTTGGACATCCTTCCAAGAATGCTCTCTGTCATGCTCATCAGCATTTGACAGGTGTTCCTGCTATACAGCCACCTACTTCTATGCCTACTTGCAAAGGCTGTGCACTTGGCAAGGCACATCAGTGGGATTTTCCTACTTCATCTTCATGCTTGTCTTGTGTGCTTGACCTTATCCATACTGATTTGTGCGAAATGCCAACCTTGTTGTATTCTCATAACAAATGGATCATCACCTTTCTTGATGATGCTTCCAGTTTTGGTAGCTTGCATTTTTTGTGCTCCAAGTCTGATGCTATACAGGCACTTCAGGATTTGATTGCTTGGGCAGAAAATCAGACTGGTTTTCATCTCCACTTTGTATGTTCGGACCATGGGGGGGAATATATTAATCATTCTCTTTGGACGTTCCTCTCATCCAAGGATATAGAGCACCAAACCTCTGTATTATGTACCCCTCAGCAAAATGGTCATGCTGAACAATTTAATCACACAATCCTGGAAAAGTCTGAGGCTATATGTCAACATGCCTGTTTGCCACCGTCTTTCTGGCAAGATGCTGTTGAGACTGCTCTCCACATCTATAACAGACAGTCTATGCATCATCTTGATTGGGCTACTTCCATATTCAAATAGAATGATAGTAAACCTGATGTTTCCTATTTTAAAGTATTTGGATATCATGCCTATGTTTTTATTTCAAAGGAAGATCGAGCTAATAAGCTAGCTGTGAAAGCAGAGGAAGCCATCTTTATTGGATATGAAAAAGGAACAAAAGGATATCACTTCTGGTCTCCTAGAAGAAGAACAACTATTGTTTCTTCTACTCTCACATTTGATGAATTTGTGTTCCCCTATTGTTTTGGAAAGTTAGAAGACAAACCTGCGAAGATTTCTATTCCAGACAACCATTCAGACCAGGATCAAGATGAGAATAAAGACTCTGATTCAGCTGACTATATTCCAGTCACTCATCACTATATATTTCCACCTATGGATGGTCATGATTCCAATCAACAATTCCCTCCACGAGGAAACCAACAGCATCCTTGTACTTCTTCTTCCACTCCTCCTGAATCACCACAAGAAGATGAACCTCATTGTGGTACTCATATCCACAATCCACACATTCTTCCTGATAATGCATATGGAGCTAGACCTCCTGTGGATATTGAACAAGAAGTTCAATTATCTGTTTTTACGAATGAGACAGATAATCTTGGATCCTTATATAGTGCACATTTCTTTGGCTCCTTATTAGCCTCTGTAGTATCCATGGCTGCCACACCAATGCACTATAAGGATATTTTGAAACTTCCGAAAGGAGATCAGAGCAAATAGAGGATCACAATGAAAGAAGAAATTAAGTCGCTCAGAGAGCAGAAAGTATGGGAATTGGTTGACCTTCCACCTGGATGAAAGTCTGTCAAAGGGAGATGGGTATATGTTGTCAAAAGTGATGGCTGCACCAAGGCTCGCTTTGTAGCAAAAGGCTTTACACAAGTCTACAGGATAGATTTTGAAGAAACTTTTTCACCTATTGCAAGATTCAAGACTGTTCAACTTTTTCTATCAATTGCAGTGCTTGAAGATTGGGAAATTGAAGTGCTAGATGTCAAGACTACCTTCCTATTTGGAGAACTTGATAAAAAAATTTATATGGAACAGCTCCAAGGTTTCATCCAATCCGGCATGGAGAAGAAAGTTTGTCGCTTGCTAAGGGCAATCTATGGTTTGAAACAAGCCATCCTACAATGGAACAAGGTGCTTCACAAGTTTCTTTTAGCTATGGGATTTGTTAAGACACATGGAGATCCTGGTATCTATGTTCATTTTAATGGTCAGGACATTATTATTTTAGTCATTTACATTGACAATGCTCTCTTTCTTGGCTCCAACTGCTCCTATCTCTTGAGGAAGAAGAAAGAATTTATGAGCAAATGAAAAAGCTGTGATTTCAGAGCCACTACAGAATATCTTGGCATGCATATTACTCACAACCATTTTAAATGAATATTGAAGCTTGACCAAGTTGCTTATGCTGAAAAGGTCATTGGTTGCTTCAAACTTGATAATGCCAAAGTAGCTCATACCCCTCTTCCTTCTGGGTACAACCCTACTCCTCTTATTATGGAAACCTCCTCCCAACTCCATAGTTGATATCAGTTGGTAATTGGATCACTACTGTATATCATGTTGGGAACTTGCCCAGATATTGCCTTTGCTGTAATCAAGATGTCACAGTTCTCCACCAATCCATCAGATGAACATCTGCAGAAAGCACTCTATATAGTGCAGTATCTTATTGGTACCAAGAATCTCTGCATTACCTATGATGAATCTTCTCAATCTGGCATAATGGCATATTCTGATACAGATTGGGCTGGAGATCACAAAACTTGTTGATCTACCTCTGGCTATGTGATGTTCATTGGCAATGGAATAGTCTCTTGGCTTTCCAGATGACAACGGAAGATAACCTTATCTTCAACAGAAGCAAAATATGTTGGAATGACAGAAGCTACGAAACAGCTTTCTTGGATTCAGATACTTCTTTCCGAACTGAGGTTTAACCTCAAAACCATTCCCCTGCTCTGTGACAATCAAGGTGCCATGTTTCTTGCTGCTAATCCAGCGCAAGAAGGTCATTCAAAACACATAGAAATTCTGGAACATTATATCCGAGAATGTGTTACAGATGGGAAAATCAAACTTTTCTATATTTCCACTGATGAACAAGTCGCAGATATCTTTACAAAGAATCTGACATGGTAATGTTTTGAGGAGAACTGCAAGAAACTTTCTCTTACACCTTATTCATTTCTTTCATCATGAATAGCGAGGTGGAGTATTGAAATAGTTAGGTTTCATTATGATAACCTTATCCTTGTCTGGGTTGCTCTTCATGATTACTAATTCATCTAAACCCATGACATAATTGTTCTAGACCAGTGATGTCATCCTTATCTCTTATCTTTATGATGACATCATATTATATTATTATGGTGAAACATCACACCATTCTCTTGGCATATTGCACCATACCATGTGCACCTTCTGCCATTGGCTGCCTATTGCTGCGCACTGCTGTGCATTACACAGCCCCTTATCCTTTATGGATATTTACACAATATGTACAAACATTGCTATACTGTATATAAACCTGGCTCCTTCAGAGCCCACAATCTAAGTTCTTTACTTTATATCATGTTGTGAATAACTTCTAGCAACTAGCTTGCAAGTATACTCTACAACAAGTGAGTACTCTCCCTCACTGGGTTTATCCTTCTGCTGTTGCCTCTGCATCAAAAAGACCTAGCAATCTCTTTACCAGACAAGCCATTACCCTTATCAGACAACCTTGTCAATCTGTAAGCAACATCTTGTTCCAACAGTATGTTTGTATCAATATCCATACATCCTTCATGTACTCCATATGGAGTATTGACAGTGCTGGTTGGCCAAAGAACCAAGGGAACAAACCAAGCAAGCCTAAGGCTAGATAGGCACACAGAATGTTGGATCAAAGGCTCACAAGCATACTAACATAACTTTTTAAATAGGTCCATTATTGGATCAGAATCTTAGCTTTGGAGCACACTCAAGCTGGTCATTGGAAAGTCCTTGCATGAATGGATAATGGCTTTTTGTGAGAGTTTTATATCTTTGAGGGATTATTATGAAATATACAGCATGCTCTCTGCCATTGAGCCTATTGAGGATAATATTTGGAAACTCTCCTCCTCCAAATGACATGGTGAATACTCAGAGACTTTGCTCTACAAGGCTACTCACACTATTGTTAGGGTCTTGGAGGATCTGCTCCTATATGTCATGAAAGGTACTGATGTGAGTGAATTAGAATGCAAGGGCCTTTTGCTGTACCAGGCTGGGCCTGATGGTCTTCTGAATTAGACAATAAGTACTGAATAGGAAGTACAAATTTTAGGTAGAATCCAAGGCTCAGAGTACCTGCAATGAATCTGCTTTCCAAGTGATCCCAATCTCAGATCTCCTAGCAAATTGTTGACCACCAAAGACTAGGTGAGATCTCACAAACTATAAATTGTTTACTGACCCAATTTGCCATACATATACAACTAGTGTTTAAAAGTCCAGTTCAGTCTGGTTTTTTTCCTCATTTGGAAAAGACTGAACCAAAACTGGTTGCCACAGTCAGCCAATTATTGGTTAAACTGAAATGGACCATGCATCACTGGTCCTGTTCGGTCCTTGCATCAGTCATGACCAGTTGCGACCAGTTTTAGATTGATTTCTGATGCATACATGGAACCTCATGTATACAACATGGTTAAAACTATATAAGAATGGCTCAATTTTTTCTTCACTGCTTGGAACACCATGCCTAATCCACGCAAGTCCTCTTGACAGAAAGTCCTGACAGTGAAGGCTGCACAGCACACCATGACCAAGCCAAGACTTGGAACAAGGACAAGAATGTCCAGTCTCATCCTCTGAAGTTCAAAGCCAGTTCGACAAAGAAGGGCAAAAGAAATTTATCTGAGTTGAGTGAGAGCAAGGACCCATTGGTGTCAGAAGATAGTGACACCATAGAACATACCTCCCAAAAGACTCATATCAGCAGACTCAAAAAACAACAGTGGTGCAAGAGCAAGAGCTTAGTTGCGAGTGAAGATGTTGTTGCTGACATTGGCGAGGAAAATGAGACAGAGGTCATTTCAGAAGAACTGAAGGTCCTCAAGACCAGGATCAGGACTGAGACAAGCAAAGATGGCAATGGGGATAATCAGGCTAACAGGAATGATGAGTCAGTACATTGATTCACGACAACCTAGAAATATATTAGCTGAAGCACCACACACTGCTGTAGAATGGAGAGAACCCAAAGGTCTTGCCATCTGGACTGAAAAAGACGAGAAAACGAAATACAAGAGATTTACTTACGATATTCTCCGATTGTATCAAAGTTTGGTTTGTGCATGTGGATGAAGATGTAGAGGAGCTAGTGGGACATTGGTGTAAGGTCTGCAAGTAAGCATCTGTCCACTGAGTAACCAAATCATCACTTACCTTGAAATAGGGTAGACAAGACATTTACCAAGAGAAAAGGTAAATGGTGAGCATTTTATGTTGGTGGGAACTCATCATTTCATCAACATATTTGCTTGCACTATGTGCTGTACAAGGAGTGCTGTGCTGAGCTTGGAATCCCTGAAAACCATCATGCCATATCATGAGATATCATCAAGAGTTGGAGAAAGTTGAAAAGAACCACACTGGGCAAACAAGGCAATCTTAATGGCCTTGTTCAAGTCGTACCTGGTCCTCAGGCCTTCTTACAAGACAATGTGTTGAAGACCATTGCAGAATTTGTGGTCTGTGACAATCAGGTAAGTTATGTACTTGAAATACTTGAGCATTGACACTGACCATATTTGATAGTTGCTGCTTGTGGCCAATAAGGCCACATTCCAAAACTGCCTAGTGGCAATGTGACCAACTATCAGCCCACAAGATCTCAAGTCTGAGGTACAGGTGAGTTTCTCTTTCTCTTTTTTTCACTTCTCTCTCATGTGCATCATTTGTAGTCTCCAATAGTCGGGTGTGTGTCAGTAATAATGGACCTTTGGTCCATTGATCAAACAAAGGTGGCATTCTTTGGGCTCACTGCACACTGGATTCGCACTGACTCCAAGACCAACACTTGATCTCTTCATTCTCAAGTTGTCACCTTCCGTGGAATCTCGGGTACACACATGGGCAAAAACATTAGCCACTACTTCATCACTCTCTGTGAGCATGCTGGGATCATCTTCAAGACAGTGTCCAAGCTTCTTTGCATCACCGCAGACAACACAAGCAATAACGACATGGCTTGTGATGCCATTGAATGGGCTCTATACTGGCACCAAATCTACAATTTAAATCCTATGCATCATTGCCTGCCATGTCTTGCCCATGTCCCTAACCTCGCCATCGTCAACATCATGTCCTCCATCACCAAGATAGCTGCCATTGAGACTGCAACTGCCATCTGGGAGTTCGACCCATCACTTCCAGATAATTGAATCCTTGGAAACTCACTTGATGTCATCATGGTGATATAAACGCTCACTATCAAGGTATGTTGTTTACCTTGTTTGCTCATGTTTAACTAATAGTCTAACAGATACAATACTTTGATCAATATATCGAGTACTTTCAAGCTTTTCAAGCCAACTGTGGCATTGAGCCCGTAGTTACCATCCCCCTACACAGCAATATCCACTGGGGTACAGCTGAGGGTATGCTGTACCGGTCATATGAACTCTATAAACCTATTGACCTCTTTTTATTGTCTGCTGATGCTCTTTATGGCCTGATCACGACTATTTGACAAAATGACTGGATCATCAAATGGGTCTCATGGACTGCATTTTCACTCTGACTCTCTGACTGGGAACATGTCAATGATACATGCACTATCATTGCAATAAGTACATCCCTGTCCCTTATCGACTGTAACTGATGTTTGAACAGGATGTCAATGACTTGCAGCAACACTTCTCTGATAACATGCACTCAACACTTTTCCATGCCATTCCTGCTTTTGAAGAGATCCAAACCACATGGGAAAGTAAAGAAACACTCCTGCAGTTCACACTATACCAGATGACTATACACCATGGTCTCAACAAGCTCAGAAAGTATTACAATCAGTTTGATGACAAACTCCTGTTCCCCGTCCAGTAATGTCTGAACCATTAATGTCCGCTGCTGTGATTGAGTCAGAATTTGACCAACACTGGCATATGTTAATCAAGAACACCAACCATGCAGGTGCACAAAGCATTGGTTGGCCAACCGAGCTATGCCAGTACTCTAATGACTTGCCTCCTGATATATCAAAAGACATGGACATTATCAAGTAGTGATTGGTGAGTATTATTTTATTTCTGCATATATTCATACTCAATATAATATAGGAACATGCTACTGAGTATCCGACACTTGCAAGGATTCCATGGGACATCTGTTCCATTTTTGCCTCTTCTGTGCCATGTGAGCATCTGTTCTCCTTGGTGTCTTCTTTCTAGATAAGGTCAGTAGAAATGCTAAGAAATGCTTACCAGACAACCAATCTTATCTCCATGGATAGTAAATCTGAAGCAAGGTGAAGAGAGTACTCTTCCCTGGTCGAGTTGATACTAGAAACAAGTATCAATCTCATAGAAAAGAGTTGACTATTAGGCACATGGTTTGTTTGTCAATCTTCAATGAGGTTGAGGGGATTGGGGTTCAGCAACATGTTGAGGGTCTGGTTTTCTGTTGGAATGGTATATGAAATGTACTATAGTTAGTTGGATAATGGTTTAGACAACTCTCGGATTGCTAGAAGAATACTTTGTAGCGACTAGGGTTACTTCACTAAGATGTGCTCTCAATGACTTCCAATTAGCTCCAGTTGATTAGGAATGCTCAATTGGGTAGGTAGTGTTAATACACTTCACTCTCACTACTGATTCTCACATGTCATTTAGACACGCAGAATAGTCTTTCCTAAACTGATTCTATTATGCACTAAGGAGTTGGCAATCAGCTTAAATGCTCAACTCAACCCTTTTCCAAGGTACTAATGAACTATTAGGTCTCCTTACTAGCTGGGGATCTATTTCCTTTAATTGTCCACTCTGGGGTTTCCTCCCTAAAGGTGTCCTAACTGACCTTATCCTAAGGAATTCAGTATACTCCTAACTATGGGTCTAAGTAGTTCTATTTATAGCGTGGGAAATTCTCTACACAGCCTCACTATCTGTTTGTAGAGGGGTGGGCGGTGGGCATTTCTGTGGTAGGGGTAGGAGTGGGGGAGGGTGCAGTCTCGGTGGAGTGAATGGTAAGGAAACGAGGAGGGGGACGAGTGGTATTTTTAGATTTGGTGCATTGCATGGTGTTGTATCCAACAGTGTGGCAGCAGAAGCATCAACCTTCTCGGATGCATTTGACATGTTTCTGAGGGGTAAGTTTGGAGATGGTGAGGGTGTCGACATCCATGGCATTAAGGTCTCTGGAGGAAGAGGAACAAGGAGAAGAATATGTCTTTCCTCCTCAAAGAGCAAGGATATGCATTTTCTGTGTGTGGAAGGTTTTGACCTGGTCAATCCAACTGTTGATAGTGTTGGGAATGACTGCCATGGAGAGGACCATAGTAGCTAGTTGTTGATTGAGTCCAAGGGAGAACTGGTTGATAAGGGTGATGTCGTCGGTGATTCCAGCATGAGCAGTAAGATTTTGAAAATCAATGATGTACTTCTGGAAGCTATCTTTGGTGACTCCATCAGGGCAATGGAAAGATTTTTAGACTAGGCGAGAGAGTTCGTGGCAGGCAGTGACTTTAGTATCAAAGGGGTAGAAAGTGGATTCGAAGTTTTCAGTGAATTTAGCGAAAGTTTTTTTGCTTGCCAGGATGGCAAGATCAGCCATCTGGTCATACCACATTTCTGAGAATATGATACCATGTCCTTGGCTCATTTTGTTCATATACTTTTATTACTACCTACAAGTACATAGCAAACCATTTTCTTAATATCTCTTTTACCCTTAAGCACTTAGCCAAGTGTCAGAGAAGCAATTGGAGCATGTGACCTCAGTTGTAAATCACCTGACTCAGATCATGTGACCTTGCACAGCATGAGTCATAATGAGTCACAGTGAGTCAAATGAGAACTAATCAAAGCACTGCCCCTAGACTAGCAAAATGATCATGTGACCTGCACAGCATGAGTCATGATAAGTCATTGCCAAGCCAAAGGCTATTTTTAGCTCATTGCAAGTCATTTTCTGATACGGTGAGTCAAAGTAAGTCAGTATAAGTCAATATGAGTCATATTTTGGCACAGCCACCTCGGAACCGAAGGTAGCACAGCCACATGTAAATTACTATATAAGGAGCGCGATTCAGCCCCATTTAAAAAGAGTGCCCTCTTTTAGGAAGTTACCTTTTTGAGGAAAAATATTCCTACTTGAATTGAACTCAACCAACAAGTGCTCACAAGTGTACTCCTCTACAAACAAACAGTGAGGCTGTGTAGAGAAGTTTCCCATGCTATAAATAAAGCTACTTAGACCCATAGTTAGGAGTATACTGAATTCCTTAGGATAGGGTCAGTTAGGACACCTTTAGGGAGAAAACTCCAAAGCGGACAACTAAAGGAAATATATCCCCAGCTAGTAGGGAGACCTAATAGTTCATTAGTACCTTGGGAAATGGTCAAGTCAAGCATTGAAGCTGATTGCCAACTCCTTAGTGCATAATAGAATCAGTTTAGGAAAAACTATTCTGTATATCTAAGCAACATGTGTGAATCAGTAGTAAAAGTGAAGCGTATTTATGCTACCTACCCAATTGAGAATTCCTAGCCAACTGGAGCTAATTGGAAGTCATTGAGAGCACATTTTAGGGAAGTAACCCTAGTCACTATGAAATACCCTTCTAGCAATCCGAGAGTTGTCTAGACCATTTTCCCAACTATTCATTGTACATTTCATACACCACCATCCCAATAGAAACCAGACCCACAACATATTGCTGAACCCCAATCCCCCTCAACCTCATTAAAGATTGATGAATGAACCACATGCTTGATAGTCAACCCCTTTCTACAAGATTGATACTTGTTTCTAGTATCAACTTGACCAGGGAAGAGTACTCTCTTCACCTCACTTTAGGTTTACTACCTGTGAAGATAAGATTGGTTGTCTGATAAGCGTTTTCTTAGCATTTCTACTAATCTTATCTAGAAAGAAGACAGTGTGAACAGAAGTACGGTAGGAAAAAAAATAGACACCGTTGGCTAGTAAAAAGACTGTAACAATATCTGGGTGAGTTCCCAGCATGATATACAGTAGTGATCCAATTACCAACTGATATCTGCTATAGAGTTGAGAGGAGGTTTTCATGGTAAGAAGAGCAGGGTTGTACCTAGAAGGAAGAGGGGTACAAGCTACTTTGACATTATTGAGTTTGAAGTAACCCATGACCTTTTCGGCATAAACAACTTGGTCAAGCTTCAGCATTCATTTAGAACAGTTGTGAGTAATACACATGCCAAGATATTCTGTAGTAGCTTCAAGATCACAGCTTTCCTATTTGCTCATAAATTCTTTCTTCTTTCTTAAGAGATAGCAGTGGTTGGAGGCAAGAAAGAGAGCATCATCAACATAAATGATTAAAATGATAATGTCCTGACCATTAAAATGAACATAGACACTAGGATCTTCATGTGTCCTAACAAATCCCATAGCTAAAAGAGACTTGTGAAGTACCTTATTCCATTGTAGGGCAGCTTGTTTCAAACCATAGATTGCCCTTAGCAAGCGACAAACTTTCTTCTCCATGCCAGATTGAACAAAACCTTGGGGCTGTTCCATATAAATTTTTTTATCAAGTTCTCCAAATAGGAAGGTAGTCTTGACATCTAGCACTTCAATTTCCCAATCTTCAAGCACTGCAATTGATAGAAAAAGTTGAACAGTCTTGAATCTTGCAACTGGTGAAAAGATTTCTTTGAAATCTATCCTGTAGACTTGTGTAAAGCCTTTTGCTATGAAGTGAGCCTTGGTGCGGCCATTACTTTTGACAACATATACCCATCTTCCTTTGACAGTCTTTCATCCAGGTGGAAGGTCAACTAATTTTCATACTTTGTCCTCTTTAAGCGACTTAATTTCTTCTTTCATTGTGGTCCTCCATTTGCTCTGATCTCTTTTCAGAAGTTTCAGAACATTCTTATAGTGTGTTGGTGTGGCAGTCATGGATACTACAGAGGTTAACAAAGAGCCAAAGAAATGTGCACTATATAAGGATCCAAGATCATCTGTCTTATTTGTAGGAACAAATAATTGAACTTCTCGTTCAATATCCACAGGAGGTCTAGCTTTATATGCATTATTGGAAAGAATGTGTGGATTGCAGATATGAGTACCATGATGAGGTTCGTCTTCTTGTGGTAATTCAGAAGGAGTAGGAGCAGGAGTATGAGGATGCTGTTGATTTCCTCATGGAGGGAATTGTTGATTGGGATCATGACCATCCATAGGTGGAAATAGATAGTGACAAGTGACCAGAATATAATCAGCTGAATCAGGGTCTTTATTCTCATCTTGAGCCTGGTTCAAATAGTTGTCTGGAATAGAAATCTCCGCAGGTTTGTTTTCTGACTTTGCAGAACAATAGGGGAACACAAGTTCATCAAATGTGATAGTAGAAGAAACAATAGTTGTTCTTCTTCTAGGAGACCAAAAGTGGTATCCTTTTGTTCCTTTTTCATATCCAATGAAGATTGCTTCCTCTGCTTTCACAGCTAGCTTATTAGCTCGATCTTCTTTTGGAATGAAGACATAAGCATGACATTCAAATACTTTAAAATAGGAAACATCAGATTTACTACCATTCCATTTGGATATGGGAGTAGCCCAATCAAGACGATACATAGACTGTCTGTTATAGATGTGGAGAGCAGTCTCTACAGTATTTTTCCAAAAAGACAGTAGCAAACAGGTATGTTGGTGTATAGCCTCAGACTTTTTCAAGATTGTGTGATTAAAGCATTCAGCATGACCATTTTGTTAAGGGGTATGAGGTACAGAGGTTTGGTACTCTATATCCTTGGATGAGAGGAACGTCCGAAGAGAATGATTAATATATTTCCCCCCATGGTCTGAATATACAGAGCGGAGTGGAGATGAAAACCAGTCTGATTCTCCACCCAAGCAATCAGATCCTGAGGTATTTGTATAGCATTGGACTTGGAGTGCAAAAAATGCAAGCTATCAAAACCAGAAGTGTCATCAAGAAAAGTGATGATCCATTTGCTACAAGAATGTGACAAGGTTGGCATTTCGCACAAATCAGTATGGATAAGGTCAAGTATGCAAGATGAGCATGAAGACAAAGCAGGAAAATCTTGCTGATGTGCCTTGCCAAATGCACAGCCTTTGCAAGTAGGCATAGAGGTAGGTGACTGAATGGCGGGAACACCCGTCAAATGCTGATGAGTATGATGGAGAGCATTCTTGGAAGGATGTCCAAGATGATGATGCCACAAGTTGAAAGACTTGAGATCCTGCAAGAAGTTAACTGATCCAGTAGGAGTGATCAGAGAGAACCGAAATCAGTGGAGTCGAGAAGGTGGAAACAAAGCAGATGCCTATATTACCACCTTTCCTTGATTGTCCTGGATCATAGTCTGATCTGTGATCTCACATAAATAACCAGCTTCAATGAGAGTATTAATCGACAATAGTCGATGTTGAGCATCAGGGGTATGCCAAACATTGTGGAGAACAATAGGAACGGCCCCTGTCTTTTCCTGTTTAAATATCATAGTAGCAGGACCATACATTTGCATGATACCATCATTAGCGATTCCAGCAAAACATGTCCCTTTCTGTAGATCAGAAAAGTCGTTGAGATAAAGTGTTATATAATCGGAACATCCAGAATCAACAACCCAATGGTTCTTGGTAGTGCAATCTTTCGCACCTAGGCCAAATGCCCATGAATAAGCAGAATCATAGTAATATTTGCCATCAGGTACATTGTCATACTCATCATCTGATTTAGCATCATAGTTGTGCTCTTCATGGAGTAAGGCAGAATGATCTAGGCTGCCTTTCCAAGTACCATCAGCATTTTGCCAGAAATCTTCATGAAAACTAGCAACAATGTGTGCTTGTTTCTTCTTCAGCATCTTGCATGATGCTCCTCTTTTAAAGTGCTGGGGGAGAGGAGTCAGATCAAAAGGATAAGACAGAAGGTCTGGCATGTCTGGTACCAACAGGTCCCATAAGTTCTTCAAAGTCTCCTGCATTAGTAGTAAAAGACTCGGCATCCCATTGGTCATTGGCGACTTCCTGTTGAAACTCATCAATAATGTTGGCAAAACCATCTACTTTGTTTATTTGTACTTTCCCTTTCCCTTTTTGGTTTGTTTGCTTGTTCAAGAAAGAAGCACTGGCATCCTGCAAAGCAGGAGTCCTTGTGGATGGCTTATATGACTTCTTTCCTCGTTGACTTCATTGAGTCTGACAGGGGCGACTAGATCACTGTCCAGGACAACCATATAATTTCCAACAGTTTGTTGTCAGGTGGAGTTTCCCACAGTGGTCACAAATGGGACAAGAGGGAGCACATTGAATTGTATTCATATGATTTACTTTGCTTGGAGCAGCTTCAAGGTGGTGAGCCAAGGATCTCTGTTGCAGATGAGCGGTAGAGCGAAGTTGAGATTCCTAAAGTATTTTAGGAATGATGATGTTGGTGGTGAAATTTGCAGCTGTGACAGTCTGCATGATGGTAGATACCAAAGGTTGGTATGAATGAGGGAGTGAATTAAGCATAATTATGGCATGGAGATTGCCAGGAAGCTATAGTTCGGACATGGACATTTCATAGAAAGTGTGTGTCAACTTATTTATTTGAGTTGGAATGTCATTACCATCCTGACAGTGGTATTCCGAAGGGTCTATGATGTGCATGTTAAGCACCTTTACCAAAGCTTCATACTGATCTGTGACACCGGTGGGAGAATAGAGGGTTGCGAGTGCATCCCAGAGATCCTTCACTAAAGAAAGACAAACAACATTCCCAACAGCCACATAAGTCTCCTTCATGAGATGTTGCATATCCACATGAATGAAAATGCCAATTAATGCTTGTACCTGATGATCAGAAGAAATTCAAGCAGCTTGAGCATCAGCATTAGCAAGTTGCTGAGCAAAGGTAGATGTTCCATCAACTACATTCCACCATGTTGCCATGGTGAGAAGGTTGTGGACTTGGCGAGACCAGATGGAATAGTTGGAAGCACCTGCAAGAACTGCAGTGTGGGCCTGGATAGTGGAGTTGATAGAGAAAGACATGATATATCGACTTTAGAAGATAAAGATGTTGACGACGAAAGTCTGCAAGAAATTCTGATTAGCATGTGTAACAGGAAAGATAGGAAAGGGAACCGGAGCAGGTGGAATAAGGAGGTCTGTGACAAGGTCAACATCTCCTTAAGTGTCATTGTCATCAACATCATCATCATCATCATCATCCTCGGTTTCTTCATCTTTATCATCTGCTGGCATGGTATTCAAATGCAGAGTGAGACGCTGCATTAAGGAAATTCGTTCTCTCTGAACTTGTATTTGTTCTGGAATGTTATCATCAGAATGTACAAGTCTCTTGAATAATTCGAAATCGGTATGAGAAAAAAAATGTGGATTAGGGATAGAAGAAAATTGTTCATTTCTAGCCCTAAAACTGACTTGAAGATGATTGTGAGAAACATATGGAGGAATACAATTTTTAATACCATTTGCAGCAAGATGAAGATGAGAACCAGTCCAATATTTAAGATGTGTGGGGGTACTCCAAATGAATCTGGGCTTTGCATAATTTGTATAACAACCTCCCAACTGGGTCAGCAACGACCAAACATCTATGGGGAACGGAAGCAGGTTTGGGACCTGAGACAGGCAGTACTCATGGAGCCTGTCATTGCTCTTCTTCACAATAGCCTTGTCGAGAAATGAAATGTTCACAGCGGTAAGGATCAGGGACATCTCGACTGAGTTCTATGAGAAGAGACATGTAATCAGTTCCTAGTTTAATCATGACGTTATACCAGGAGTTCCTCCTCTTTCATACCCATTGCCACCTAGCGTCCATCAACTCGTTCCAGATGCATTGTATGGAAATGTCGGAATTATAAGGATATCTGATGAAGAAGTGGAGGCAGTTAAATTCATGGTGCACATACTGGTACCGACCGTCCTTCCAAATGACATCTTCTTCTGAGTTGAGAAAATGTTCAGGATGCTCATAAAGCTCCTATTGAATGTTCTGGTGCAAGACTTCATTAAGTTTCAGAGATTTACATATAGAACTCAATGAAATATTTGCTAAAAGCATGATGATCACATTGCATGATCTCGAAGCCTTGATTGTGGACAGGATGAGCAGGAGTAGAATGGTACTTCTCCATGGGAAACGCATAGCCAAGTCCTTCATAGAAGGATGTGATGGGCTTGTTTCAATACATAAGTCCTTTCTTAAAAATTACATTCTGTTCTGAGATGTACTGGATAGGGCCTTCTTCAACAATGACCTGTGGTAGAAAATCACCTTGATAGAGAGTGGGAATCTGTACGACCTGAGTGAACAGAGATGAGACATCTAAGGGATTGGGAGTATCTACCCGAACAAGGGGTACTCCTGGTCTGATCAACAGATCGGGAACATTCTGGTATATTACCAGTTGATGCGTAAGGTTATCCCTATAAGAGACAGTCTGGTGTCTCTGGATCCTGATCAGCACAGGGATGTCCTTTGGAAACATCACTAGCTGATTCTTCAGAGTCGAATCAATCTGAAGCAGATTCATAGCTTGATCGAGATCCACTATCTCGCTGGGTTTCATGATCTTGTCAATAACAAAGATCATGTTGGGATCAAGATTCTCGTCAATGGCGACATTGTTGAATGAGATGACAGTATTGTTCTCAAGTGTAAGAGGTGGGATCAAGAATCCATTACTGATGTTGATTAGAGGCGATCCTTTGAGAGGTGTTCTCGAAATAGGACCATGGATGACTATAAGGGAGGCTTCGGTCAAACCATGGTTCGATGTTAGCAGATAAGTTAATCCAGGCAAGGTCAAAGGGGAGGATGTGTTCCTCAAAGGGAACTGGACTGGATGTATTGGAAAGGGTTGGACTAGGCATTTGTGGGTGGAAGAAGATGGGGAGGTCATTATAGGTTTGAGTACGATGAAGAGGTACTAGAGCAGGATAAGTAGGAGAAAGTAGTGGAACAACTGATGTCCATAGAGAATGCGAAAGATTTGGATGAAGGTAAGAAGCCAGAGAATTGATATATGGGAGAGAATTCAGAGGAGGAGCACAAGGAGGAGGAGGATGAGATAAATGATAGATGACTCCAGGCAGAATAGGAAATTCAGCCAGACAATGACAATTCATGCAATTCAAATGAATGCAACAATCTCCACACAAGATAGGACAGGTGTCCTTATCAAAGTTGGAGTGACACTTCCACATACAGTGGTGGGTAGGAGTAGGATTTGGAGCTTGACTAACCTAGGTAGGAACAATAAAGTTCCTATGTGAAGCCAGATTAGCATTTATCCGTGTGATCATAACACAGGTAAAAAGGAGATATAGCTCTGCTAATAATAGCAGGCCAGGGTTACTCCAGATCTGTTGGACCTGACCCATGAATCCAAACATCATGCTCATCATCGTAAGAATGATGTAGAACAGACTAAAAGCAAGTAAGTTGTACATCGCAAGGTAGGGTAATGACATCAGTATGATGACTGTTGAGCCTAAGCAGGACTCATAACCTAAAGAGATTGCTAGGTCTCTTTTGGTGCAGAGGCAATAGCAGAAGGGTAAACCCAGTGAGGAAGATTACTCACTTGCTGTAGAGTGTACTTGCAAGCTAGTTGCTAGAAGTTATTCACAATATAATATGAAGTAAAGAACTTAGATTGTGGGCTCTGAAGGAGCTGTGTTTATATACAGTACAGCAATGTTTGTACATATTGTGAAAATATCCTAAAAGGATGAAGAGCTGTGTAATGTGCAGCAGTGCGCAGCAATAGGCAGCCAATGGCAGAAGGTGCGCATGATATGACACAATATGCCAAGAGAATGGTGTGATGTTTCACTATAATAATATAATATGATGTCATCATAAAGATAAGAGATAAGGATGACATCACCAGTCTAGAACAATGATATCATGGATCTAGATTGAATTAGTAATCATGAAGAGCGACCCAGACAAGGATAAGGTTATCATAATAAACCTAACTATTTCAATAACTTCCTAGTCCCTTAGGATGGTAAGTCTAGGAAAAATGTAGTAGGAGTCCTATAAATAGGTTGTCCTAATGAGCCCTAGCAATGGTTTGCCCTAGAAATGTAATGTCTAGATGGCAAGATGTGGGGATGTTAAAATGTCAAAATGGTGAAGTAATTTGATAATATGTTGAGATGTTGAGATGTTGAGATGCTCAGTTCCTGGTTGGTAGTTAACTTGATGGTATACTTAGTAGACTTAGAAAGGTTATTATAACTCAATTTTATTATCTCAACTAAAGAGTAGGCAAGTTTGGCTTAGAGAGGCAAAGTGTAGCCCTTATTTGGTACTACAGGACACTTAGGTTGCTTATTAATAGGGACCAGATGCCTTTTGTTGCCTAAAAAGGAATTTCTCCCAAAAAGATAGTCTTAGGTACTTGTCCTTTATTCAGGTACAAGTCCTAATAGCCTAAAAGTAGTTCTAAAGTCCTATTTACTTCGCTCTGGGGTACCCTGCCTTATTAGGTCTTATGAGGTTTCCCAGGGGATCTCTTATCAGATGAGATTATGTATCTGAGATAGAAAATGAGATGTCCTCTGCAGGCCAAAGTGCTCCCCTTTAAATACATAAATACTAGAGGCTGTGCCAGTCAATCAGAGGACTGGTGGCTTATAAATTAAGGCACCATCGCTTACTAATACCAGGCACAAGCTGACAAACCCAGGCACATTAAGGGAAAGCACTTTGAGTAGAGGAGTCCAAATCTGAGATGCTCTACCAAAGAGGCTGGCTATGCTGTGCAGGGCTGTATAGACTAACTGGGACAAGGTCACATGGTAGCTAGGGGTCACATGGTTACTTCGTCTCATTGGCACTTAGCTAAGTAATCAGATAAATAAAGAGAAATGAAAAGAATAGTAAGCTATGTACAAATGTGTGAGTATAAGGATATGATTAGAGAGATTAATGAATATCTCAATAACCAATAGGTAGAAAAATCTGGAAAAATCGGGGTATGTAGGTCATGATAGGGGCTAACTTTTCCTATGGTATCAAAGGGTATGGTTCACAGGAAGCTATGGAAATTCTACTTTTCGGGTGATTGATTTGTTATGTGTATGCATGAAACTAGTTTCATGCAGGTCAGTGAACAAGGTAGGTTGGAGATAGGGTAATGATGGTACAGCCAGTGGGAGTGGAGGACTCTGTGATAGTGGTACATCATCATTGGTGTCTGCCATTGATTCTTCTAAAAAGATTGTACCAGTCACTGCTGGTTGTCTGTTGGGGGTTTTGGTAAAGGAATTGCTAGGTTCCTTTGAGTGCAGAGACAACAGCACAAGGGTGATCCCAGTGAGGGAGAGTACTCACTTGCTGTAGATGACTTGCAAGCTAGTTGCTTTAGAAGTTATTCACATTGTGATATGAAGTAAAGAACTTAAATTGTGGGCTCTGAAGGAGCCGGATTTATATACAGTACAGCTATGTTTGTACGTATTGTGGAAATATCCATATAGGATGAAGGGCTGTGTAATGTACAGCAGTGTGCAGCAATAGGCAGCCAATGGCAGATAGTGCACATAGTATGGCGCAATATGCCAAGAGAATGGTGTGATGTTTCACCATAATAATATAATATGATGTCATCATAAAGATAAGAGATAAGGATGACATCACCAGTCTAGAACAATGATATCATGGATCTAGATGAATTAGTAATCATGAAAAGCGACCCAGATAGGTTAAGATTTAGCTAACGGAATCTAAATATTTCAATATTTGGCAGTGGCAGTCTTGTGATGTGGACTGCTGATGTATCAGATATGGGTTGAGTGATGTTTGAGTGTTTGGCAACAGCATTCCCAGGTCATTGAAATGTGGAATCCACTGGAATGACTCTAGGTGTTGGTAGTGCACTTTTTGTAATATATATCAGTAGATAATGGTGTGGAAGAATTCAGTGCAGTGACTGACTTTGTCATGAGTGCTTCGAGAAGTTCATCTTCATCTATGACAACCCCATCAATGGTGATAGATTTCCTGTCATCTATTGTCATCATGTCCCCCCCAATTATTGGCTTCAAGCAAAGGCCGACCAACATCTATGGATGTCCAGGCCCAAATGTATTCAAGCACTACTTTGCTCACATCATAACCCCATGTACAAATAAGGCATTTGCTGCTCTTGGTTGTAGAGTCAACTTGGATAATAGCCACCTCCTTGGTGTTGCTCATGACAAGTACATCTCCACTCTAGATAGAAAAAATGGAAATGGAAGCATGAAATGGATGTAACAAGCTCAGCATACCTTCAGTGTTCTAACAAGTTTGGGATGATCCTCAAGCTCCATGGCCTGAAGATTGATTTTCAACAGACTTTCCTGGGCATTGACCAATATACCCTGATGCTGAGCACCAGATTGTGTAGATGACAACTCTGGGAGTTCCATGCTGGGTCTGGTCACTCTCTGACTTGGTACTCTAATCCACAACTTGGTCAAGAACTATACTAGAATTGCCCAATGATATCAAGGCTTGTGATTGACTATGAGGGAGGTAATACACCAAGCATGCACAGAAGAACTCAAGCATATCTGGACAAAAAGGTCAAATAAAACAATTCAAATTAATATATGAGCAAATGGGGATAGCATGTGGAGTATATGAAACACCAGGACCTACCTGAGGCTGGACAGGTGTTTAACTAGTAAACCTATTGGTCAAGCGCAGATGGGTCGATGGAAGAACTCCAGGAGGACAAGATTGGGGGGCCAGTCACAGTCTACCTGGGGGTTTATATATTATCTAGGATTTGTACATGTTTGGTACTATACAGTATCTATACATGGTAGATAGCAGTACATGTGGGTCATAGGTAAGTCATGACAAGTCATAAGTGGGTCTGAGCATAGCCATAAGGCAGTGCGAGGCTATGTTATGAGTCATAAGGAATCATGGTGAGTCAGAGATAAGCATAGCCATAGGGCATGAGGCATAGGGCTGTGCACATGAGTTGGCATGAGTCATAGATAAGGAAGTGACTCATAGATAAGCAATATGAGATATGAGATATGAAACATGAGGCATAACATGAGACATGGCTGTATGCATGCCAGTGAGGCTCGTGAAGAAGTGGCATGAGCATGGGCACGTGATGTCATGTGATGTGATGTAATCAAATAGTCATGTGTTCATAGTTGAATGAGTCATAAGGAGTTCAAGTGTAATAGGGGCTATTTAGTGAAAAGCTTTGTCAAAAGCCCAGAAAAATAAAAATAAATATAGAAAAAATAGGGACAAATACCAGCAGTCATAACACTACCCCCCTCCTATAAGTCAACTTCCAGGTGACTAAAGGGGAGGCAATCCATGTGTGTCTCCATGGATGGGAGGTCAAAATCAGTAAAGGAGATGAGAAATGCAGCCTGAGCTAGGCGAATTTTGCAAGGGATACTGGGATAAGTATGATGAAAGAGTATGATAGCTGCCTGAGCTTTAGTGAGATGACTCAATGGTTCTCAAGTATGATCTTCCTCAATATATCCTTTCCAATGGACCAGATATTCAAGGTGTTTTCCCTTAAAATGTGAATTAATAATGTGATCAACTTCATATTCTTCCTCTTGTTCCTCTGTGACCAGCACAAGTCCAGATTTAAATGAAAGTTGACCAACAAGGTGTACCTTGTAAGGATGGACATGAGAGATGTTAACAATAGGGTGAATTCTCATTGTGTTGGGTAAGCACAGCTTAACTGTGTTGGTACCGATCAGATCAATGATGGTATAAGGTCCAATCCAATGTTCCATTAGTTTTTTAGAAGTATGAGTTAATTTAAGATTTGCCGTTAAAAGCCAGACTTCATCTCCAATGGAGTATTCAGGGATGTCAGACTGGTGACGATCTGCCTGATCTTTCATATGAGCTTGTGCTTTGATAAGGTTATCTTTGGTTTGAGTAAGCATATCTTGCATCTCAGATGTGAAGGTGTTAGCAACTGGTGCTTTCACTGCATGCTGTTTAAAATCCATTTTAGGAACGTACGACCTAGTAATTTCAAAAAGGGACTTCTTTCTAGAAGTTTGCTTCTTTGAGTTGTATGAGAATTGTGCCAGGGGGAGCCAGTCAGCCCATGAGTCCTGTTTTTTGACAGTGAAGAGCCGTAAGTATTGTTGTAGATCACAATTCATTCATTCTGTTTGTCCATCTGTTTGTGGATGAAATGCAGTGGACAACTTCAGCTGAATACCAAGTCATTTGCATACATAAATCCTTTATAACCTGTGATGCAAATTGCGGGCCATGATCTGAGATGATGAATTGTGGAATGCTATGGTTTTTCCAAACATTATGTAAATATAAACAAGCTGTATCCATAGCCATGACCATTTTGTTGCACAAAATGAATTCAACTTCTTTAGAGAATTGATCAATGATTACGAGAATAGAGTCAAAGTTATTTGGTAGGGAAAGATCCATGGTAAAGTCCACAGTGATATCAATCCAAGGTATATTAGGAATATCTAGGGGTAATAGTTTGCCTGCCGGGGCAATATTAGAACCTTTGAAGTGTGCATATCTTGCACAGTGAGATATATAGTCCTTGACTAGTGTTGGCAATCCAGGCCAAGTGTAGCTTCATTGAATAAGATCTAGTGTCTTGTCTATACTGGGATGTCCTGCAACTGGTATGTCGTGATGGAGTCTAAGTATTTCCATGCAAAGATCTTGATCTTTGGGAACATAAATACATCTATGTGAATCTATCCACAATGTGCCTTCATCAACTTCGAGAGTGATGTAATGTGTCTTTTGTAGCTTCACTATCTTCAACTCTTTAAGTAGATGTGTAGCTTGTTTGATACAATCAAGTATTGCTTCTGAATTGGTAGTCACTGTGACAATTGTCGAGATGACACTCTTAGGTGAAATTATAATTACACTCCTGTTATCATCATCAATACCAATAGCATGATCTTCTCATTGAGATAAGGTGTCAGCCTTTCCCATTGTTGCTCCTGGCTTGTGAAGCCATAAGTGGTCGGATCTGCTCAAATAGAGAGACCACCAAGCTTGTCTACGATTAAGATCTTGTCATTTCATAAACCATTGTAGGTGTCATATCCCGTATTTTGCCCAAGTTCAACCCTGGCCCTCCGGGCCTATCATCAACAACTCCACTGCGTTCTCGCGCAGGACTTGCCTCCGGACTTCGGACTTGTACTTAGTATTCTCTTTTCGTCTCTGTTCCTTGTTCTCTCCTATTTAGTATTAGCTCCGTTGTTTACTTACCTCCGAACCTGTGTTTCACTTAGAGCACAGCTCTGGGTTCCTCTTACCCGGAGCGCAGCCCCAGAATGCTTACTCCCGACTCCCGTTCTCTTACCAATCCCTTACGACCCCATTTACTAATCATTCTTAAACTCCGTATATAAACCTCCGATTTCACTCATGTATTCCTTAGTTCAAATATTAACTAGAATAACTCTCCTGACTTCCGCTTGAGTCTCGACGACTCTCCTCTGACACCTCTGCTCAACTTGACGTCTCCGTGTCTTAAGTCCTAACTCCGTCCTCCATAAAACCGGGACCAAACTCTTGTAAGGGCGCACCACATACGGTGAAGCCAAGTCCCATCTCCTAATCATCTCTGGCATTCCGGAGTTGATACTGGAGTTCCAGTTCTAACAGTAGGTTGGCATAATCATTCCAAATTTTGAATTTGTGATAAGCTCCTTCAAGGTAGTGACACCATTGTCCTAGACTTCAAATAACTGAGAGTATTTCTTTATCTGCTATAGGGTAATTCCATTCTTCTTTAATCATGGAATGTGATGAGAATGCGATGGGATGCCATTTGCTGTCTTTGTCTACAGAGAGCACTGCTCTGGTAGTGTAATCAGATGCATCCATTTTCAGATCAAACTGCATATCATTATTTATATAGGCTAATATAGGTGCAGTGGTAAATGCTTCTTTTAAAGCATCAAATGCCTTTTGACAAGCTTTATTCCAGATGAAAGGTTCATCTTTCTTTGTCAGATCTGTCAGAGACCTGGCAATCTGTGTGTAGTCTTTGATAAATCTTCGGTAGAAGTTTGCTAAATCTAGGAAGCTTCTAACACCTTTTACATTGATAGGTACCAGCCATTCCTGAACAGCTTGGACTTTCGAGTTGTCCATTTTGATACTGTCACGAGAAACATACATGCCAAGGAATTCTACTTCTTGGACACTCAAGGTGCACTTTTCTGATTTGGCGAAAAGGTCATTGTCTTCTAAGCATTGTAATACTTTTAGTATGAGCTGTTCATTAATTTTGATATTAAGAGATTTTGTAAAGATCATGATGTCATCAATGTAAACCTCAATTTCTGGCATATCAGTGAAGATTTCACTTATCATGGTTTGGAAGGTGGCAGGAGAGTTGCATAACCCGAAGTACATGACAAGGGATTCAAAACTTCCATGATGACAAATGAATGCTGCTTTCCATTCATCACCTTCTTTGACTCATATGTTATTATATCTCCAATGTAAGTCTATTTTGATAAACCATTTAGATCCTTGCAACTTGTCAACAAGTTGTGAGATGAGTGGAAGTGGGTAGTTATTCTTAATGGTATGCTCGTTGAGATAACAGTAATCCTATACCATACACTTGCAACCATCTTTCTTTAGAATGAAGAATACAGGAGATGTTTGTGAATATTTAGAAAGATGGATATATCTTTTCTTTAATTGATCCTCAATAAAGTCCATGACTTCTTGTTGTTTTGTAATAGAGAGAGGAATTAGTTGCCCTTTCTTAGCTACAAATGATTCTTTCAAATCAATAGCATGATTCCAAGGATTTCTTAATGGCATCCATTCAGAATCTTTCTTCATGAATGTTTTTAGGAAGGAGTGGTAGATTTTCAGTACTAAATCTTCTGCTGAATTCTTCTTTGGTTATTCTTCAATTTCTGTCTCTAGTTTCATGGCATGGATGTAATAAAGGGATTCTCATTCATCATTATCAACATCATTCATCCATGGTGTGGAACAGAGGGAAGCACATTGCTCAAAGCAACGTGTCATTTGAATCTTTCCTGTTGTCCAATCTATATTAGGGTTGTGCTGCTTTAGCCACGTATACACAAGAATCATTTGATTCCTTCTAAGGTCCGTAACTTCAGCTTTCAGTTGTTCAGCATGACCCTGATAGTTAGCAATTATATCCATACTATGAGTTATGGAACCTGCAGAGTTCTGTGTACTGTCCACATTATAAACTGGAATTGGTCATTTCAATTTTGTCATGGGGAGGCATAATTCATGTGCGAACTTTGAATCTATATAAATAGCATTAGCTCCAGAATCTAAGAGAGCTGTAGCAGGATTAATGGATTCTTTTTGATTAGCTGGAGCAATAGAAATATTCAGGTTAATCTCTCTAGGGTTTAGAGAATGTACCCATTGTTCTTCAAATGATTCTGGGGTTTGCAGAGGGAAAATGGAATTAAGTATTGGTTTAAAGCCCCGACTGAGCTCTAGTCCTGCTAGAGATCCCACTTGGCTATGAGTCAAGTCTGTATTATTACTTTGCAAGTTAGTAGAATAAAAGTTAGTAACAAGAGATGTGATATCAGAATGAACATCCAGATCATTCACTCCAAATCTTTTTTTCCCTGTTCATCATCCAATTCATCTTTGGATGGAATGTAATCTGGAAACTCTTCTTCTTCTTTAAGAAGCACTTGCAGTCGTTGTGCTTGGGAGCAATTCTTGTGATGCTTTCCTTAATGCCACTTACACTGATCACATTTAGTTGACACTTTTCGACAGTCCTTGATTCAATGATCCATTCCTCTACAGTTAAAACATCCTTGAGTAATTCTAGACTTTGTGTTTTTGAATTTTCTGACTTTCTTAGATGTGGTGGTAGCAACAAGTTCTTCATCATTGGAAAGCTTGTTTTCTGAGTTGTATCCATATTGGAGAGCATCAATATCCATTGCCATTGGATCTTGATATGATAACTTTCGAGGTGTGTTGGACCAATTAGAGGTTAAATGTCTAGACTTTCTTCTTGGAAGGAATCCAATCAACTCTGACCATTGTCTGACTTCTGCTACCATTCTGAGGTATTCCTCAATATCATTTGTCTGATCTCCATCTCAGATAATTTCTTCTCGAATAGATGGGAGCATATTTTGTTTCAGAATGTTCATTGCATGTGTGACATCAATCTTTGATTCCTGATAGTAGTGCTGAAACAAATCTATAAAGTCACAAGCTCTCATCTTTTTGGTTTGTTTCAGATTCCAAAGTTTTTCCAATATCCAGTCCGGCTTTGCAGTTAGATAGAATTAAATTTGGATTTCTGTTTCAATTCTGTCCATGTGTACGTTGGATCTTTTTCCAGTCATGAGTGAGCAAATATGAGTGCTCGTGGTCCTGTCATTCATGAAAGAACAGTGACTATGGCATCATATGATTGTGGGCGAATTGCTTCAGTGTTTAGCATAAGTTATGTTTTTATTTTTAATCACCAATCTTCGAACTTCCCAAGTTCTCCTTTAAATTCACCAGGGTTGGCAAATACCTCAACCTTCTTTGAAGATCTAGGCGCACCTAATGGTAGAAGAGCTGCTAACTGAGCATTTGCCTGATCTAACTCATGCTGAAGAGTTGTAACTGTTTGTTGTAATCCAGCAGAATGATTTGTCATTAAGCCAAGCTATGTGGCTACAAATGTGAAGTGTTCATCTTCTCCATGAATAGTGTACAGATCTGCAAGGAACTGCATTGACTTGAAGTGAACTGGGTCGAACACCATGATGACTATTTCTTTTGTTTTCTAAGGTGTCTTGCCTGTTTTCTGATAGAAGCATATGCTGTGAGAAGGAAACCTACCTTCCATTTGTTTGATGTAGTAATGTGTGCCTGGAAGTGTTTTTTCTGTGCTTCAAACAACTTCTTGTGTCATTGGACAAGATCGAACTTCCTATTGAGGGAATTCATCATCCGATCCAATTTTCCAAACTACTGCTCCATTTCCTTCTTCATTTGGAGGAGTAATTAGTCCTGGCGGTGAACCAGTACTTGAGGATAAATCAGTTTCTTTAGTTATAAACATGTTGTACATGTATCCGTGGATTTTCACAAACTGATTCTGAAAGTGTTGAGAAAAGTAACGACCTGCCAAATCACCAATTTGTGTGAATGGTACATGATGAAAGAACCAATCTATTAGTTCTTGCAAATTGAAGTTTCCTGGAAGAGGATTCCAAGGATCTTCTTGAAATGGCTGGTTGTTGTTTTCTTCAGGTCCTGTATCACAATTAGGGTTTGGTCCCCAATCTTCTCCAGTGTTCCAGTCAGCGAGGTTGTCCCAACTAATAACTACTACTGTGGGATCTGGATCTTGTTCTGATTTTAAGAGCTTCTTGAGCTCTTCTGCATTGCAGACAATAAATGACCAACAGGTCAATTGTGCAACAACTTCTTTTCTAATGTCAACCGTAATGGGTTGTCCTTTAGGTATGGCCTAAACTATGAGATAGAGAAAGAATACAAGAATAACAGTGATGAGATAGGCAGCAAATAAAATGATAGCCATAAAAAACCACATTTGTTTTGGGATTTTTCTATTTGTTTTCGCTTTCTGAATCAGGACAGAAAAGCTTGCAAATGATTTGGGCAGTTCTTTGCCTGAATCTTCTTATACAATTTTGATGAGAAACCAGTTCTTATGGTACTTTGAAGTAAGATCCTTCTAATCCTTCTTCGAGTTCATTTAACCTGTTAAGGTGATGGTTTTGTTTGTGAAAGTGATGCTCTGATATAGCGAGGATACCACGAATAGTATCTTGTGGTTATTCTATTGGTTCCTGTAACCTTCATTCTTGTTCGTTCTTGAGATGAGCTGTAATTATCTCAATGAACTCTTGGTAGATAATGCGAGACTCTTGTCTGCGATCTACAAGTGGAGGTGAGATGATTTCATCTAATGCTTAGAGGCAATAGAGTTCATCTTTATAATGTACCTCTACTAATGAAATGACTTGGTTCTGAAACGGTGATGTATAATACATCATTTGAGTTCCTTGTTCTTGTCTTTGTGTCAAAGTACCTCCTGGTGAGTTAAGGAGTGTACTTTCTTCTGAAGAACCTTGACAGGATTGTTCTTCGGTAATGGATGAGCTGCTAACCGAGCAATTAGCTAGTATGTTAGCTGGCGTAGGTGGAAGCATTTGATAACTGGGAAGATGAGCCCTGTCGTAAGGTGGGGCAGAGTCAACTGTCATCTCTGGAGCATGGATCTTAATCCTTTGCTCCGGAGTTTCAATCTCTTCTGGAGATTTAGTAAATATGTTGTTAGCCATGACTGCTTCTGGGGTAGCTGACTGTGCTTGTGGGTGCAACCAGTGTGAAGGTGAAGAGTATTGTTCAGGGAGACTAAAGAGATTGCTAGGTCTCTCTCGGTGCAGAGGCAACAGCAGAAGGGTAAACCCAGTGAGGAAGAGTACTCACTTGCTGTAGAGCATACTTGCAAGCTAGTTGCTGGAAGTTATTCACAATGTGGTTATGAAGTAAAGAACTTAGACTGTGGGCTCTGAAGAAGCCGGATTTATATACAGTATAGCAATGTTTGTATGTATTGTGTAAATATTCATAAAGGATGAAGAGCTGTATAATGTACAGTAGTGTACAGCAATAGGCAGCCAATGGCAGAAGGTGCACATGGTATGGCGCAATATGCCAAGAGAATGGTGTGATGTTTCACCATAATAATATAATATGACATCATCATAAAGATAAGAGATAAGGATGACATCACTGGTCTAGAACAATGATATCATGGATCTAGATGAATTAGTAATCATGAAGAGTGACCCAGACAAGGAAAAGATTATCATAATGAAACCTAACTTTTCTAAAAGATTCAGAACTACCTGAAGTGGTTGTTCAAATTCTTCTCTTCTTATGAAGATACCTGCTTCTTGTTCAAAAGGAACTAATTGTTGTGATACCACAAAGAACCTCAAGTTTCTATTAACTCCTCTAATTCTGACAATCATATGCAGATACTCTAAGCGATCCTCTGGAGTGTAGAGTTCTAATCTTAACATGTATCCCTGGAATAGGAGTGCAACTTCAATACCACTAACAAGACAAGTGATTAGCATTAGGAGGAATAGCAATAGCCTCCTGCTGAATCCTATTGAGACCTTGTAACCTATTCTTGACTCTGTCTCACACTCTAAGTATGCAGGCCCAATTCTGATCTCATTGAAGTTGAGTGGTAGCCTGGTGATAAGCTAGTTCAACTGCCTGGTTGAGTGTTGCATCGACCTCCGATTGTAGGTCAACCTCAACACAAACTGCACTGATCTCAGGTACAAGGGTATCCTCTGAGTGGCCAGTTTTAGTAATCAGATGGGTAGGTGGGTCTGCCAAAAGGATATGGTTCCAATCTACTGGAACAGGGAGCGGAGTGGGTGAGCGAACGGGTGTCACTGCAATATATGCCAAGCCTTCTCTGCATGATGTAGGGTATAGAGAGTAACAAGCCAATGAAGCTCAAGAGCTGATTAAGGAGGTGAATGCCCCTTTGGGCTGTGACTAAGTCACGTATAAGGAAAGGGAAGTGTTCTGAGCCTCTACCAAAACTTCTCTAATGGCTTTTGTAATAGTGTGGTACTGTGCTTCATCCACGTGATACTAAATGGAGTCATCATCTATCAGAGACAGGTGGTACTCTACCTGCTTCTGCAGAGAAGGTGGATGTTACTTGTCTATTAGCTACTCTACCCTGACTATAAGAGTGGGTATCTCTTGCCTCTTTGATACTTTGTTTGACACCTCCTGAGGGAGACTCCTCGAACTTCACCTCCTGGTTCTCTACCTTTAGAGCTGGGGTTGGAGAGGGAAGCCTGACCATTGATAGGTTTTCTTCATTCTTTATGATGATAGACACTGTGGTTCTAGACCGATCAGTATTATTTTAAGGCCACTGTCTTATCCACCTACTCCTTAATATCTGAAGGGTGCTGCCTTCATTATCCTACAGTGGGATATTAAACTGTATCCAAGTCAACAGTGAAGGCTTTGGTTGTGAGCAGTCTAGCTTACTCATGACAATCTGATCCTTCTTTCCGACCATTGGCTACACAGATGAGTGGCTAGCTATACCATGAGTCATTAGTAATCTTGTCCTAATGAAACACCAGGGCCTACTTGAGGCTGGACAGGTGTTTAACTAGTAAACCTATTGGTCAAGTGCAAATGGGTTGATGGGAGAACTCCAGGAGGACAAGACTGGGGGGCCAGTCACAGTCTACCTGGGGGTTTATATACTATCTAGGATTTGTACATGTTTGGTACTACACAGTATCTATACATGGTAGATAGCAGTGCATATGAGTCATAGGTAAGTCATGATGAGTCATAAGCGGGTCTGAGCATAGCCATAAGGCAGTGCGAGGCTATGTCATAAGTCATAAGGAATCATGATGAGTCAGAGATAAGCATAGTCATAGGGCATGAGGCATAGGGCTGTGCACATGAGTTGGCATGAGTCATAGATAAGGGAGTGACTCATAAATACATAAGCGATATGAGATATGAGATATGAGACATGAGGCATAACATGAGGCATGGCTGTGCATGGCTGTACACATGCCAGCGAGGCTCGTGAAGAAGTGATATGAGCATGGGCATGTGATGTCATGTGATGTCATATGATCAAATAGTCATGTGTTCATAGTTGAATGAGTGATAAGGAGTTCAAGTGTAATAGAGGCTATTTAGCAAAAAGCTTTGTAGAAAGCCCAGAAAAATAAGAATAAATATAGGAAAAATAGGGACAAATATCAGCAGTTGTAACAGTATATGTGTTCAATATATGGCTTCCTGAAGGGAAAGGGTGAACTGTATATCGAGATAAGGAGGTGATAACTTTGATGAGTCTGCTTGTAGCAGTAAGCATGAGATGGCAGACTCACACTACAATACTCAACCTGGAAACACCTGGGAATCTAGGCAGTGCAATGATCATCACTCAAGTAAAACTGGCAACTTGAACACACTTAGGTGATGAAAATCACACTTGTATAAGTGCCATTTTTTATTTTATTTATCTTTGTTTCCATGGATGCCATATTCTTTTGTGGGGGTGAATGCCCAAAGCTGCCATTCAACAACCAGTGGTCACTTAACTAAGATCAAACTACTTGTCAGATCTATCAAATGTCTTTGTGCTTGAACATGCAAAAATGTAGAGAACCCCTCAAAAGGGCACATATCCCAGGGTACAGAGCAAGCAACTTGACCCACAAAAGGCATGCATTTGTTAAGCCAACAACATCTTGTTCTATTGAGGTAAGTCATTGATTCCCTCACCTTGTTCACCAGTTTTTGATCCCACTAGCTTCCAGATATTAGTGAACATGTTGAATCCACTGAAATATCCATTGAATTGGACAGTCCATCGGCACCACACCCTTCTTTGATGCTCCTGAGCCCTGCACTAACTGCCAAAGCCCTGAGCTCTATGCTTCCTTCAATATATCTGCAGCTTGAGTTGACTGCTGAACTCTTGAGCTCTACAAACAACCAGTTGGTGTGCCCATGGTGAACCACCTGATTACCTAAGAGGTACCATAACAAATTCCTCCAACTGCCTATCCCAGTAGCAGCCCCTGTAGGCAACTCAGCACCTTTGCAACCAATGATTCAAAGAGTCATACTCCATGTCCGTAACACCATCCATATAGCTTTCAACATCTTCTAGGTACTTCATGAATATCCCCACTGATCATCATATGATCCTAATGCATTTGTTACATCTGATGCTCTAACATACAGAGGACACCAACCATCCAAACCCATAGTTCCCACACCAAAAGAAACAGAACCTTGATCATCTCCCCCATGATCATTTCCAAATATGTCCATTTACAAGCTCATGAACTGGAGATACTCGGAAAGCATCATGAAATCTCAGTAAGAGATTGATTGTCTTGTTCATGATGTCCTCCTCACTGAGGACTTCAAAACTTGAGATCTCTCAAAATTTAGTGTTACTATTCAGAACTCAGTTCTTGACATGGAGTGTAGGAACTCAACTCATTCTCCTGATGGTTGACGAGAAGTAGACGTGAATATTGAAATTTCCACCTGAACTCTTGGTACCACTGAATATTACTAGCCCTTCACTATCAGCAGTTTGCTTTATTATCCTTTGATGGATGTCATGAAGTTTGCATTCTTTGCCCCGAATGTTAAATCCTTTCACCTTTTTTCTTTCAAGCAATTTTGAGAGCATCCTGTCGATGGAATTGAGCAATGAGTTTTTAATAAACTATACACCTCTGACACCTGGTTGAAAGCCCACAATGACTTACAGAAGCAACCAAATGAACCTGACTGCAAGCTTGAAAAGGTCATTACAGCGATAATGTTTTCGTCAGATGCCACCACACTAGTGACATTTGGAATAGCTAAAGCATGGTCTCTTTATCTTCACTTTGAAAATGTTTTGAAGTATATTCAGGCTCAGCTATCTTCCGGTGCCTGTCACCATGTTGCATTTATACCTTCAGTAAGTGAATAGCCTTTACAGATCATTATGTGACACTAATCTGTGTGTCAGTTACCAGATATGATCACACAATTTGTTGCCACTATTGGCCAATTTATGAAAATGATGATCTGAGCTCTACTAGCACATTGTTGGTGGAAACTCATGCATGCAGTTTGGGACACTCTTTTAAATGATGAATTCCTACATGCATATGAACATGATATAGTGTTGAAATGTGCTGATGACATTTTTTGCCAGATCTATTTCAGAATCTTTACTTATTCAGTAGATTATCTCAAGAAGTATGCTGTTATTGTTGCTCTATACTCATATCTGCTGATTCTAGGTGACATAGAGTTCTCCTAGCAATGATCTGCAATGGAAGTGAATATCTCTGTCTCCGATGTTTGGTTTCCAAGGCAAAACTTGACAACACTGGCTTTCTTCGTGATATTCATCTTTCGACAGTGTATCATCCTCAAACTGATGGCCAAACTGAATGGGTCAACCAAGAAATCAAAACCTATCTCTGTATCTTTTGTTCCAACAATCCTCACGAATGGTCTACCTTCCTCATCTCTGCTGAATTTGTTCATAACTCCATTCCACATAGTTCCACTCAGACTTCCCCTTTCTCCCTTCTATATGGCTTTGAACCCCATGCATACCCTCCTTTGGGCAAGACCTTTCTTTCCACTTTGGAAAATCATTTATCTCTTCTGGATAAAACAAGGAAAGAAGCTCTTGCTATATATGAATCCGCCTGATGGATCATGATCCAATGGTCATCTAGGAAGTTTTTCCCTTGAAAAGTTGATGATAAGGTATGGTTAGAAGCTACCAATCTCTGTCTTAGTTATTCCTCCTGCAAACTTGCCCCTAAATGTCATGGATGATTTGAGATCTCTCAGGTCCTATCTCCACTCACTTACTGACTCCAACTTGCTTCTACATGGAAAATCCATGACGTGTTCCATGCCTCCCTCTTATCTTCTTATCGCCAAATCAAAGCACGTGATCTCTCCTTTTCCTGACCTCCACCTGACCTTATTAATTCCAAAGAAGAATATAAAGTTAGTTATATCATATCACACAAAGAAACACGAGGTCGTTATCGGTACCTAACCACATGGAAGGGATACTCTTTGGCCAAAAATACTTGGAAACCTGAAAGTAATCTCTGTCATGCCCCTGAAATTCTCTTATCTTATAAACAGACTCATCATCTCTCCTGATTCTTTACCTCTCTTTTTCTTCTTCTACTTGGAAAGCAGTGTCTCTTTGTGAAATACCCCTCCAACATATACTTTACTTTGATTTCATCTTTTTGAACAACCAATATGTCCTTTCTTTCTTTCACTATTGCATCTTCATTCTTATCTTCTTCTTCCTTATATACTTCCCTGCTATGTTCCAGGCCTGTCTTGCCTACCTTACTTCCCATCTATGCCATTTACTTCTCTATACTGCCATCCTTACAAATCCCATCCTCCTCCATACTGTCGAGGCCCTCCTGCTATATGAGAAAAATACTATCACCCAGGAACTGGTTCGTCTCTTTCATGAAATCTCCTTGATCCAATGATACCACTTTCAGTTGATCCTGAGTGATCTCCCTGCAGAGTTTGGATTACCTCTATGGCTCCACCTGGATGCTCTTCCTCGATGTATTTTATTCATTTTACATTTGCACAGCTTTCATTCTTTCATCAAGCGACTCTCTCTCACTGTTATTTACCCCACCTTTTATTGAATCTACCTATCCCTACCCATGCAGGACCATGACTATTATCTTGAATGTGCCCAACTACCCACCATCCCTGACTCTCCTCCTCCCCTTCCTATACCAATCTTGGCTGATCATTTGTCTTCTCCTCCTCCACCTTCTGATCATTTATCCCCCACTGCTGTGGGCATAGAAAATATTATAGAAAATGAAGAAGATCATTGCCATGTGGAAACTAAAGCCCTTCATAGATATTTATCTGATGGGAGTTGAAACAACCTAGAGCTCTTTGCTAAGGCTAATGCTCTTGAATAGACTTGGAAGCTAACTTCTTGGTGACATAGGTTTGGGAAATCAACCCACATAAAGAGAAAGAGGGGGGGAGTAAGTCAGCTTAAGGAGCAGAAGGGAAAACTCCAAGGAGGACAAGACTAGAGGGATCTTGGCCACTGCTTGGGGGCTTTATATACTACATAAAGTATGTATATGTTGTGCATAGATCTATAGATAAGATGAGTCTCTGAACATATGTACAATACATGTATTAGTACAGCCATGGAATGGAAGCATGACATGAGGGGAAGGCATGGAAAGAAGCAGGAACATGAAAAGGAGGGATGTAAATAATGAAATGGAAGCATAACCCTGACCATGAGGGTGTGGTAGAGATCATAAATTAATAAATGATCATAAATGAAGAAGCATGGATGTGGCAGAACATAAAAGACATGAGGATGATGCATGCATCAGGAATGGAAGAATAATATATGATCAAAAGCAGAGGTATAGCCATACCACAGGGTGAAGAGGTGAAGAGGTGAGGAGGTGAGGAGGTGAAGATGTGAAGATGTGAAGGGCTGGAGGGATATCCTGTGATATGGTGAAGAGGTGAAGAGGTGACATGGTGACATGGTGAAGAGGTGAGACATAGGAGGGTGGTCCAGACCATTCTAGAGATTAGATAGAGATAAAGAGTTACCACATATCTAATGTGAGTTGATTGCACTTTGGTGCATAGATAGCTTGATTGTGCATGTCCAGTGCAGTTGATAAGAAGATTGCACCTGTCCAGGGTGTTTGATAAGAAGTAGCACCTGATCTGTGTGCTTGATGAAGGGATGGCACATGTCCAGAGTGCCTGATAAGGGAATCTACCCTTGAGGGAAGTGAAAAATAAAAAGATTGAATGTATTAAGCATAGGGACAAGTTGGCAGCTGTTACAGGAGTCGTATCCTTTCCACTCCTTCTCATGCCAATCCTCTTCCCCAACGACCTGCCTCCTCCCTCACTGAGTGCTTTCGGTGTCATTGTCTGGATCATTACAGAGAAGACTGTTCTGACTACACTTGTCCCAATTGCCTCCAATCTGCTCCGGGTCATCCTCAAACCACTTGCCTTTATACTCAATGCAACTTTTGTCATCGCTGGGGACATGGTCGCCGTTTCTGCCCTGAGCGCATCTGCAGATGTTGTAATCAACATGAACACATTGTGGATGATTGTCCATTCGAGATGCTTTCCCCTAACCAGGCCACATTCATCTTCGGATCTACTCATGTTCCTCCTGCCGACTCTTCCTAGGGGGATTTTAATTGAACCAGGAGTTCAATCGTATGAAAGGGGTAATGTTATGGTTTTTTTACTTGTTAATAATGTCTTCCTTTTCTGCTTTCCAAAATGAGTACATGTCTTCTTAGGTATGTTCAGGACTATATGGGTTTTTGGTTTATTCCTTGTAGTTTGATAAACCCTACATTTATTCTTCTTTGACTTGTTCTTTTGTTTTGTTTTCGATTCTTTGGACAGTTAACTCCTCAGCCGATTCACTCATATCAGCCTCATAGTTCCTATTCTCATTTAGTAGTAGGTGACATGTCCTTCTGACCTAAGCATTCTTTGACCTTCTATCTCATTCTATGATGATGTGTCCCATAGTACTTAAACCTTTGCTGCCTGTACTATAGTCTTCACACTTGTTCTGCGCAATCTAGCATACTCTTGTGTCCTTAGTCCAATTGACTTCGACCCTCATCTTTGTCTTTTGACACCATAGTTTCTTAGGAAGTCCGATTGACCCCAACCTTCATCGAAATCCCTCATGGCCATCAACCCTCTATCTTGAATATCTTCTCAGACGTAGAGTCTCTTCATGAGTATCTCATGAGAAATATTCCATCCATTAAGTTTTCTTTTTGTGTACACTACACGTAACAGGTTGTTCAAAAGAATAAAGTGATGATGGACATGATGCATGACATTGTAATGGTGCAGCTGGAACTAACTTAAATGATTGGGATGTATATGTTCGTTTCACATATATTCGTTAATCCATTGTTTTACCTGTACTTTTCCAATACTTCCCCCCTCCTTCCCACTGTTTGAAAAACAGTCCCCTTTTCTCTTCGATTGCTCAAACACAGTTAGGTGTTTGAGTGTAGATATCATAGGGATACAATAACTGGTAAATTCCAGGCAACGTGCGTGGCTACATGTGTCTGCATGCAGGTAAGCATGACATTCTGCATTAGTGTCCACTAGCACTCACTGTGACCAGTGGGATGTTGAGAAATTTTTCCTTGTTCATTCCTTTCCTCAATGTAGAACCCCTTGCTTTTGGGTGGTTCTACTAGGCATATCTGAGTTAGCCTCACATATATGGAAATCATGATGAACAGAAATAGAAATGTACAGCAGTGGTCTGGTAGAGGTTGTTGCTATCAATAAGCAAATTGTAGGTATGGAGAAGTCTAGCTTCAAGTTTGACAGTCCGACAATAGATAGCATACAAACAGTGGAGGATCTTGCATAATTTCTGATATTACATTGAACTCAATGGCAACTGAGTTGTGTTGGCCAGTGAACAATACTTGGTGCAAACTCGTCGCCTGAGGAGATACATATGTGGCAACTAGAGGCTTGTAAGGCACCTTTCAGGTGTGAATACCCATTGATGATGCCATTCTTTAGGTATATGCTGGTGGATTTTGATCACAATGACAGTATTTATTGTTATGATATGAGTAATTCACCACCACCATCGCACTAGGTAATGCTTTACTTTTACCCACCATGGTCTTGGCTTACTCTTTGCCAAGCTGTTTTCAGGTATCAACCTAAAACTTGTACCCCCATCATCGGTACCACATCTCACAGCCTGGATTGGTAGCCTCTCTGACTTGGACCATTATAATGGTCTGTCTACTTGAGTCATCTGGGTCAATTGGTTTACATTAAACAAACTTTCAGCATTGCTGTAAAGTGTGGCAGTGAACCAGTAACTCCAGGAGGACCCTGGATTTCTACTTTGTCAGCCACCCCTGACTCTGTGACCTGTATGCCAGCCAATGGTCCAAGCAATAATGTTACATTCAATCTTTGTCATGCAACAAGCGATTCCCTTCACAGCAGTAAGGGATGGCTTGATCCCATTGTGTATGTCATACTGGAAACTCTTCACTAGATGCCAGAAATCTTATTTTATATTGTAGTGGACATACAGTGGTGTGGCAAGGTCTTCATGTCTTTCAAGTTCATGTGGTTTTCTCCTGCTGCAATCTTTTCATATCTGAATCTCCTCTTAGGGAATTGGGTGCACTGTTCATGAAGTTGATAGCATTACAGATGTGCAACCCACATTGCCAGTGATGGTGCGCCTTTGAATTTTTAGTCATGTTTCTCCTCTACTGCCGATGGCTGTATGTTATCATTTATCGGTTACCAACCATTCACCTGTCACCAATAGTTGAATGCTCTGTTCCATAACAGGATCACATCCAGCAGATAATGTGCCACTAGTGTCCTGGACCACTGGTATGATGTCACTCTTTGTTACTGGTGAAGATGCTGCCAACCATACAAGAATCGTTCCAGGATCTGGCCACTCATTGCTCAACTTCCTCCTCACTTCATGTTTGCATCCTGAGCTTCTGCCATGTCTGCTAATCCCCAAGGTAGCTCCATGCCTGCCTCAGACAGAAATGATAGAGAGCAGGATACTGTCTCCAGAGAGAAATGCTGAATCAAGGAATTGAAGGAGGAGGTCGAGAAACTTTGCTCAAGCAAGGAAGCAAGACAATCATAAGTACCAAAGTTGTGATGTATCCATTCCTAGCTGATGACTCTAAGCACACCAGAAAGGCTGCTAGTATTGTTAACAAAGGACATGCATTCTGAAGAGTCATTAATCTATTTGATAACATTGCCAACCTCATCTGTGAGTATGATCGATGGACAGAGATTGTGGATAAAGGCTTGGATGACAAGGATGACCCTAATGGGCCATTTTCACATTTCCCTGGGTTAGTTTCACCTATCCTTCCTGTCAATCTGATATTTACTTTTAAGACTGTCTGTACCAGGGATTTCAAGAGTTTCTTGAATTTTTTCCATGAATCAAGGTTAAATTGACAAGTTTCAAACCTGATGAGCTTGAGCAAATATTTAAAGATGTAAGCAAATATCCCCTTCAGGATATAGTTCCTGCATCTAATGTACCCCAGTTGCAAAAGGTGGCAATGGGGCTCAGGGCAATGATACCTCAAGCCTGAAAAAAGAGATCGTAATTTGGCTCAATGATCTCTATGGTTCTATTCATCTGTTCATCTCACTGAGCTTGAAGTACGATTGTGGCTTAGAGCATGATATCATAGGATATCTTCTTTGTCCTATTGAATATGACTGAAATAACATCAAGTAAGCAGTTGCACCCCTCATGCACCTATCCTGCTGACAATGTCAGGGTGAGGAAAAAAGTTTGCAAGTGCCATCTGGAATTTTTAGTTGCCAAAGACTCATGGTCAAGGTTCCTCTATGACATGAGATATGAGTATGACCCCAATAACATCAAAAAGGGCCTCTTTAAATCTACGCTACTATTGAAGGTAATTGTTTCCCCCCAGATAAGTGGAGATGTGTGTTAAATATAAATCCAGACCTTTAAACTGATTTTCACTTCCCCTACTTCAGCTCAAGAAGTGTCTGTGGGTGAACATCCCAAGACGTGCAATGCGTACAGGTACATACGCTCATCCATCGACAAGAGCACACATTCCCATGTCACTTCCATCATTGGTATGTGCTCCATTAAACCTCGGGCAATCACATACATCACAGTACAGGTACATATTTTTGGGAAGGAATGTTCACACACTGATAAATGAGATTACAGCTTCACTTTGCACTCTCAAGCCTCACCTGCTGACATATTATGGATGGTGATTTTGATGCCCATAGTTTCTATCAGAATATCATTGATTATTTTGGAGCCCCTCCTGGTCCAGTTGTGAAGATGTGAGTTCAGGATTTGCTACTCTGGTGGGACAGGTACTGTATATACGAGACCATCATCTAATCTCCAACTCGATACTAATACCATGTAATGGGAAAGTTTTTGGATATTAATGGGACATTCCCCATACCCCCAAAAATGTGGCTTCACTATCTGTTGCATGCTTGGCTGCCCAGCATGTTTCAGCAGAGGTGCCTCCTGCACCACCAGTTGTCACATGACTATTGAAGGATGCCTGCATGTGGAGTTATCTTATCTTAATAACATAATGTAGCTTGTTTTGTACATAAATACAAATGGTTGCTGATATCATCATTTGCTGGCCAATATGCTTTGATCATTCCAACAATTGTTTACTGTATAGAATCTACAAGATTTTATGTTTATTTTCAATGGGTATCAAATTTGTACTTTGAAGCATGAGCTCAATATATTGACAATGTGGCACTACATTCCATTTATGATAAGAGTGGCAATTCCATAGCAGGTTTGTGGTAAATTCTGGATATCATATAGCATCTATAGCAAAATTCATTCAGTTTTTAATTTGATAGAACCTTGTACAAGTTTGCCATTGCCTAACAGTCATTAATAAATCAAGAAATAATCTAATTAATATATACATAAATCATCAACAAATCATCATTTATTTATTTATTGTCACTATCATGCAATAATTTAAATATGTATTATGTTCTTATCAGATAATATAGCATGGGTAAAGATTAAAGTATAGTGGTTAAATCCTACTGTCACAGCATTATGAAAACACCATGGTCATGTGCAAATTGATCCTTTAATCTTGTATAAGTTTCTATATAAGATAATAAAGATGGTTTTACACAATTTCTACAAGTTATTGAAAAGCTATCAATCACACTGTCCTTGGTATTATTATATCATATTTGTATCAGATAATATAGCATGAGTAAAGATTAAAATATGATAGTCAAATTCTATTATTACAACATTATGAAAACACCAGCATCATTTACATATTGGTTTTTCAATCTTATATAGGTTTCTATATGTGATAATAAAGATGACTATTCACAATCCCTACAAGTTATTGTAAATTTGTCAATCACACTTGTTAAAGATCAATCCTAAGTTCAAACGGTTCCAGCCTTCCAGCCTTGGAACCATTTGGTAATGCTTGACTAACAAGTTGAAATGGTTCCAGTCATTCCAGCCTTGGAACCACTCAGTTCCAGACCCCCTTCCGAAATTCCCATGCCTCTTCCGAAAGCAGAAGCACTGGAACCCTTGGAAGTACACTGTCTATATGACCCTTAGATTCGCTTAACCTTTAACTTTCATTTGCTCATTTATTACTACACTTTAGGGCCTTTCTTCAGGTTCATTTCTATAATATTCCAGGTAACCTAATGCAAGTATACCTCTGCCCATAGTATATATACTTTTCTATGGTTATTGGCACCTCAGTCATTTTCGTCCATCTAAACAGTGGCTGAGGTGAGTTTGCTTTTACTTGGTTTCATTCCTAGCTAATGTACTATAGATCTGGGCAACTCTGCCCTTCTGCTAGATAAATAAACAAGTCATTTTCGTCCATCTAGGCAGCAGCTGAGATTTGGGCAACTCTGCCCTTCTGCTAGATTCTGTCAGGTTATGAGCCCCGTTGGCACAAGCTAATAGCAGCACTCAGCAATGACTCAATTCCATCTCGCACATCCCTCAATGCACACCAGTTCTCCTCAGAACTCACTTCCAGTTTCACCTCTAAACTCAAACACTCTACATACCTGCACTATGTCACCCTCAGACACTGTCCACACAGAAGAAACCCTCACAGGACCAAACAATTACAAAATCTGGAAGGTTTGGATCTTGGCAAAACTTCGTGCTGAAAAAGTTTTTGTTGTAGTCTCAGGGACTGACATACAGCCTGTCCTGTCAACACTTGTTACCTCATCCGATGTCAGAGAATGGCAGGAATATGATGAGAAGGCTCATGGCATCATCCAGCTATGCATTTTGGATGTCCTCCTCATGAAAACTCGCAACAAGACAAGTTCCAAGGAACTCTTTGACATCCTTGTCAAACTTCATGAAACTTCAAACATCTCCTCTGCCTTCTACCTGTTCCAACAACTCTTTAGCAGTACATGGGATGGGACCTCTGCCATCTCTGAACATATCTCCACACTCTGAACCATCAAGTCCCATCTTGCTGGAATGAAATTTTCGGTGAACAACAAAGTCCTCTCCTTCATCCTACTAAATTCCCTTTCCAAAACCTCAGAATGGGAAATGTTCAAATCCTCCGTCATGAATACTATGGAAGACAACAAGCTCACATTTGATGCCATAGAAATCCACATCACTGCTGAGGACTCCTGTCTATACCCTTCCAGCCATTCCAAGTTGGCTTTGAAAGCGTCCCAGCCTGGAAGCTCCAAGCCATCGACTCGCCCCTCAAATGCAAATGCGTGGTGTGAACACCACCTTTTCACAACCCACAACACCTCTGATTGTAATACTTACAAGAAGTGGGTCTCAGAGCTGAGGAAAGGCAGATTCAGGAAGTCAGAGAAGGAAAAGGAAAAAGAAAAGAAAAAGGTGAACGCTGCAGAGGAAACTCTGGATCCTCCGAAAACTGCAAATATAGCTAATGCATATATATCCCAGTTGGCAATGCAATGGATTCACGCTTATCTCTTGTCTGAACCAAAGGACAGTGGGAGAAATGCTCTGATTATTGACCCTGGGGCATCTTCACACATGGTTCCTCATCGCTCCTGGTTCCGAACCTACCAACCACTACACCCTCCTCGTCCAGTAACCCTTGGAGACAACTCCAACACCATGGCCATTGGAATAGGCACTGTACCACTCATCTCAAAAATCTCTGGCACCAATTATGAGATAGTCCTGTTGAATGTTCTCCTGATTCCAGATTTCTGGATTTCCCTCATCTCAGTAAACCAACTTGCTTCTGCTAGCCTCTCCACAGTCTTTTCAGCTGGTTCCGACATGTGCTATGTCCAGAAGGATCGGAACACCATACTTGTTGCTGCCCACAAAAATGGACTGTACCATGCGAGAGCTATCCCAGACAACCAAAAGGAGGCCGCACTTGCAACTGTAGACATAAACCTCTTACATCACTGCATGGGTCACATCTCCACAAACTGCATTCAACAAATGGTAAAATCTGGACAACTCAAAGGGATAGACACGCTCGTTGGCACTCCCACATTTTGTGAATCATGTGTTCTTGAGAAGATGAAGAAACTACCCTTCAAACCTCAGGAAGGACCTCACACCACTCACACCCTTGAAATGGTTCACACAGATGTTGGAGGTTCTATAACTCCAAGATCCCGAGAAGGCTACAGATTTTGGATCGTCATCATAGATGACTTCACTTGTTTCTCATGGATCTACTTCATAAAACACAAAAATGAAGTACTGCAGATTTACAACCAATGGAAAAAGAATGTCCAGACTATCTTCCGGACGGAAATAGGTCGAGAGGACTTTTTTGAGTCCTATGTCAAATGAGTTCGCAGCGATGGAGGGACTGAATATGTCAACAAGGCATTCCGAGACCAATTCCGAATAGATGGAACCCTTCATGAAACTTCTGCCCCATACACGCCGAAACAAAACAGATTGGTGGAACAAATAAACCAAACTTTGTCCACTCTTGCAAACACCATGCTTGAGGAGTCCAAGCTTTCCAAATCTTTCTGAGCTGATGCAATGGCCACTGCTGCCTATGTTACTACATGGAGTCCAGCCACTGGCATTGATGGAAAGATTCCATATCAAGTCTTCTTCAACTGACAAGTCGACCCCACTCTCTTCCAACCCTTCAGATGTCCAGCATATGCCTATACATTAAAGGAACAATGTGGAGGAAAGTTTCAATCACATGGAAAGAAATGTATCATGATTGGATACACATATGGACAGCAAGCCTACAAGCTGCTGGACATAGAACGTCACACTATCATTTCCAGTCGACATGTTACTTTTGACGAAACTGAAATCATTTCAGAAGCTGATTCAGCTCCTTGGAATGCTCCTACTGTTGAGGGACAGTGGAAGGGCCTACATACTTCCAGAGTACCTTCATCAACTGGAACAAAACCATGATGATGGTGATGATGATCAGCATTTACCAAACCCCAGACTAGTGGGAGGTATAGCTCAACAAAATGTTCCAGAACCACCAGCAAGCCTTGTCATCCAAGAACTTGCAGATCGCCTTGAGAATCTCCATCTAGATGCTCCTCCATTACAACTTCCTCCACCTCCACCTCCAGCAGTTCCAGCAGCTCCAAACATTCTGGTGGTCCTAGTAGCCCCAGTGGTCCCAGCAGTTCCAGTAGTTCTGGTGGTTCTGGCAGTCCTGGCCCCAGTTCCAATTCCAGCTTGTGTGGTGGCTGGAGTATGATGCAGTAGTTAACAAAGACAACCTGCGAACAAAAATAAGGAGTATCAACATATATTGGATGAAGAAGCTGAAAGACGAGCAAACCGAAAGGAACATGAGACTCAGTTGCATCTTCCAGAATGAGGTCCCACTTCTGAACTACCAGACCAAATTCCAGAACCACTGGAAGATGAACCCGAGATTCTGGGAGCATTTTCAGCATCCATTAAGGACATGGAGGACTTCATATTTGCTGGATCTGCCAACTCCAACTCCAATGAACCCCTTTCTAATCCGCTCAAAGTAGCCTACTCTAGAGCAGAGGCAGAACTTTGGAAGTCAGCAGTAGAGTGTTACAGTTTTTCTCCTTTCCCCTCGCTTGTACCTGTTTTGCTTTCCTCACCGAGTATATCGTTTCCTTGGACTCTCGCAGACAACATGGGATGTAGCGTTACTCATTATTAGTCTGTTTCATTCTTCTTTCCTTCTTCTTTGATTTCTCTCTTGTTTTCTCGAACACTTATCTCCTCGGCCTATTCTCTTACATCGGCCTCGTAGTTCCTATCTTTCCCCTCGTGTTACTGCGGATGATGTGTCGGATTACTTCATCGTTCTTTGACCTTCTCCTCTATTCCATGATGACGCGTCCTCTAGTATTTATACCTGTTGTGTACATTGTATTCTCTATTCTCGTTCTACGCAATCATAGCGTACTCTTGATTCCTGAAGTCCGATTGACTCAGTCCTTCGTCCCTCGTAAACTCCCTGAAGTCCGATTGACTCAGGCTTTTGTCCCAAGACCTTCGAGTAACCTTGACCCTAGTACTTGCTCTGACATTGAGTCTCTTCGTGAGTACCTCCAGAGAAGTAATCCCTCGAGCCTCCTCTTTGTGTACGCTTCGTGTAACATAGAGGAAGAACTTCAGAATCTCAACTCCAATCATGTCTATGAAACCATTCTCATCCCAGAAGGGATTACTCCAATCACTTCAAAGCCAGTCTTCCACATCAAATGAGACCAACATGGAAATGTGGAACAGTACAAGGTTTGCATGGTTGCACGAGGCTTTATCCAAAAGGAAAGTGTGGACTATTAGAAAGTTCTTGCTCCAGTAGCAAATCTTGACTCTGTTCGCACCCTAATTGCCTTGGCTGCCAAACACAATTTGGAGTTAGATCAAATGGATGTCTCAACAGCCTACCTCAATGAAGAACTGGAGGAAGATCTATACATGTTACCTCCAGAAGGTGTTCCCATCCAACCTGGACATTACTGGAAGCTTTGACATTCCCTGTATGGACTCAAACAGGCAGGTCAAACTTGGAACAAGACTTTGGATTGGAAGCTCAGAGAGCTTGGCTTCATCCATTTAAATGCAGAGACCTGCCTCTACACAAACCCCTCACACCCACCAACCTGTACATCTTTCGGAAAGACGGAGAGGTCTGTTTCCTTGTTGTCTATGTTGATGACCTACTCTTAGCTGCCACCACTCACAAGTTCATGGACTCCATCAAAGCCAAACTCTCTGTGAGTTTCAAGATGCGGGATCTTGGGGAGGCCAAGTACATTCTGGACATTGAAATAAAGAGAAATTGCAATCTCCAGACGATATCTCTGTCCAAATCACAATACTCTCACACAAGTTCTAGAGCGCACTGGCATGTCTACCTGCAAGCCTATATGGACATCCATGGCATGCAACTCCCAACTCTCTACAACAGATCCAAAAGATGATCGAATCATCCCAGAGCAAGTCATTGAAGGTCATCAAGTTTCATATCTCACGATAATCGGGTCCTTGATGTACCTCATGCTCGGAATCCGTCCCGATATTGCATATGCAGTTGGCACGCTCAGTTACTTCAGTGCCAAACCCAAGTTAATGCATTGGGAAGCTACCAAACGTGTACTCAGATACATACAAGCTACAAAGGACATGGAACTCAGATTCAATGGGACAGAGCTCTTAATGGATTTGGACTTCCATGGATATACCGATGCGGGATGGTCCCAGGATCCAGATAACTCCCAGTCCACTTCCGGTTTCCTATTCATCAGCAACCATGGACCAATCTCTTGATCCAGCAAACAACAAAGTATAATTGCTCTCTCCACTACGGAATCAGAGTACATTGGACTCAGCAATACTGGGCAACACCTTGCATGGCTTCAAACCTTTTTTGATGAAATTGGACATTCACAAAAGGGGCCCACTCAATTGTTCTGTGACAACCAAGCTGCTATAATCCTATCTTGAGATCCACAGTTCCGAGCACAAACCAAACATATTCAATGGAAATATTATTTCATTTGGGACGACCTTGTTGGAAAAAGAGAGGCAATTGTCTGTTACGTTCCAACTGGAGACATGGTGGCTGATATCCTTACCAAGCCACTTGCAAAGGATCAACACTGGAAGTTTGTCAAAGCTATGGGACTACGGTTACACTCGAGTGGGAGTGTCAAAGATCAACCCTAAGTTCAAACAGTTCTGGCCGGAACTGTCTGTATTCAATTCTAGTGCTAAACAGTTCCAGCCTTCCAGCCTCAGAACCATTTGGTAATGCTTGACTAACAAGTTGAAATGATTCCAGTCGTTTTTTTTTCCAGCCTCAGAACTACTCAGTTCCGGACCCCCTTCCAAAATTCCCATGCCACTTCCGAAAGCAGAAGCACCGGAACCCTTGGAAGTACACTGTCTATATGACCCTTAGATTCGCTTAACCTTTAACTTTCATTTGCTCATTTATTACTACACTTTAGGGCCATTCTTCAGATTCATTTCTATAATATTCCAGGTAACCTAATGCGAGTATACCTCTGCCCATAGTATATATACTTTTCTATGGTTATTGGCACCTCAGTCGTTTTCGTCCATCTAGACAGTGGCTAAGGTGAGTTTGCTTTTACTTGGTTTCATTCCTAGCTAATGTACTATAGATCTGGGCAACTCTGCCCTTCTGCTAGGTAAATAAACAAGTCATTTTCATCCATCTAGGCAGCAGCTGAGATTTGGACAACTCTGCCCTTCTGCTAGATTCTATCAACACTGTCCTTAGTATTGCTATATCAGATCCTTATCAGATGGTATACCATGAGTAAGGATCAAAATGTGGTAGTTGAATTCTATTACAAGACAGCTAACTCTAATGATGCTTATGAATTCTAATTTATACCAAAAACTGGCTTTTGAAATACTCAGGCATCATATTTATAGTTTTTATTCAGACCCTTCAGTCAGTTACTCTTGTACAACTAGTACTCCTAGGCTTCACAAAACTACATGGGTGTGGTTCTGGCTGGATATCCAGCTGGTGTACATGATTCTGGTATGGCTGGTCCTATGGAAGTGGTACCTCTTCCAATCATCTTGAGGTACTTCAGAGGCTAGTCAAAAGGTGACAGAGTTGTTACAGATGGAAGCCTTGATCACATGACCTGCTTTCAGGTCATGTGATATTATTATTACATAGAATCCAGTTTTGGCCAGCAAGGTACCACTAGTCATGTGATCTTGTGAGGTATGTAAATGTAGTACTGGCCGGTACATCATAATGCCAGAGGACCAGCTGGTACCATCCTGTTGAATGTATGGATATATATATAAAAGGTTCTGGCCAATACACCGTAAATGCTGATTGAGAGGGTGGTACTGGCCAGTCCCCTGGTATTGCAGCCAGTCCACTGGCATTAAATTGTGCCGGCTAGTATGGGGTCTATGTGGGACTATATGATCGAGAGGATGGTACTGGCTGGTCCCCTGGTATTATGGTATACTGGCCAGTATCACGTGCATGTGGGACCATAATAGAAAGGGTGATACTGGCCAGTCCTCTGGTATTGAGGTGTCCTGGCTGGGACTAGATGCACGTGGGACCATAGAGTCAAGAGGGTGATACCGGCCAGTTCCCTGGCATTAAGGTATGCTAGCTAGTACTTGACCTACATGAGACCATATGATCAAAAGGGTGGTACTGGCCAGTACACTGTAATACCAGGGAACTGGCTGATACCACCCTCTCAACCATATGGCCCCACATAGGTTAAGTACCAGCTGGCACACTTCAATGCCAGGGGACTGGCCAGTATCACCCTCTCAACTATATGATCTCACATGCATCCAGCCTCAGCCAGGACACCCCAATACCAGAGGACTGGCCAGTACCACTCTTTCAATTATGGTCCCACATGCACATGATACTGGCCAATACATTATAATACCAGAGGACCGGCTGGTACCACCCCCTTGATCATATGGTCTCATGTATGTAGGTCCAGTACCGGCTGGCACACCTTAATGCCAGGGGACTGGCTGGCACCACCCTCTCAACTATATGATCCCACATGCATCCAGCCCCAGCCAGGACACCCCAATACCAGAGGACTGGCCAGTATTACTCTTTCAATTATGGTCTCACATGCATGTGATACTGGCTAGTACACCATAATATCAGGGGACTGGCTGGTACCACCCCCTCCACCACTACTGAAAGCCAGACCCTTATTAGTATTACTGGAAGTAATTTCCCTCAACCTCATTGAAGATTGATGAACAAACCACGTGCCTGATAGTCAACCCCTTTCTATGAGTTGATACTTGTTTTTAGTAGCAATTTGACCAGGGAAGAGTACTCTCTTCACCTCACTTCAGGTTTACTATCCGTGGAGATAAGATTGGTTGTCTGGTAAGCATTTCTTAATGTTTCTACTAATTTATCTAGAAAGAAGACAATGAGCACTTCATGACCGACAATATCTACACTAGCATCAGATATTCACCCCACTGGTTTCCAATCTGGAAACAAAGGGTCCCAGAGGATTGCATCCAGGGTAATTTGTGATGACGCTTACTCCAACAAGTCCTGGTAAAGTGTCACTCAAGGCATACTACAGAAGGGAGAGTGAAATTTCCACATTTTCTATTTCTACTGTTGTGCTCATGTCCAAGGTGATCTATGATGACACTTACTCCAACAAGTCCTAGTTGAGTGGCACTTAGGGCATACTGCCAGAGGGGGAGTGAAATTTCCACATTTTCTATTTTCACTATCGTGCTCACATCTGAGGTGATCTGTGACGAATGCTCCATGAAGGCAGGGCTACTAGAGTAGAAGTACTATATACTACATCTGTAAATACCATCAGGCCAATGAGACGGTTGACATGAATGGTGCAATGCAATCAAACAAAAAAAAAATGGGGGAAATTGTTTTCATCAGCAAATCCTACACTCACTTTACGGAACTTATGTGGGAACTTTATGGTGCTTTCATTGTCATGCATGTAAAGTACAATACTACTTTCAAAGTAGATCTCAAGTCTTTAAAGCTGCTTTCCAACCACTTTCTAGCCATTTTCTGGCCACTTTCACACTTTCACACTTTACTATTTATTGACTGTATGTAGAACCCTCAATGAAATACAATATTTATTACAAAAATTAGAGTAAAACAGTGGTGGTGGTCACAGTCAATGCATCCCAAAGGTGTTGTGGTCGTGCAGTATCCATATATGGCAAGTTGTGAGTCCATCGCAGTGACACTGTCTAAGTGCGTGCAGTGGTCCTCAATTGACTTTGGTGCCTCCGTCTTCATGTATCATGGCTTTGGATTGCTTACCCTGCATCTCTAGTCAATATACAATATATTTAGTGCATCCAATCGATCTGATTCAGCCTTGATGTGTCTGGTTGACCTGGTAAGCCAATCTGCTGCTACTGACTCTTCTAGATCAAATTTTCAGTCATCCAGGTCAGTGCAGTGGGTTGAAATAGTTGGTGGGCAACCTAGAATGATTAGGGGGTGCCGTGGATGGCCTAGATATGTCTGTTGTATCACATTTGTACTATTGGTGCTGACTTGAATTGACCTCAGCTAGCAGTTGCATTCCAACTTGTTTCAAGTTATAGTATGTGCCACTTGCTGCGCCATTCCTTTGGTCACCATTCCAATCATATCTTGCCTTCGCCATTGTTCCAGTGCTCGCAATCGCTCCCAACACTTTCCAACTCGACTTCATTGCCCAAATGGCCTCCTGGCCTTGTAACTTGATGTTGCATGTTCATTTCAATGATACACATGTTTCCATCACTCCTGGGACATATCACATCATATCTGGTGTGGTCAATAACCTTTGTGTGGTCCAGATCACCCTCTATGACTCTGGATGCCTCCTACTTGCCTCTATGGCCTCCAGATCCAGTAGCTCGACTCAGCAGGTTCATCTTGCTGCCGCACATGTTTCCATTGCCTATGAGACATCCCTGGGTGCTCTGGAGGTCGCCTAATATGACCATTTTGTCATCCAGCACATTTGGCTCATCTGGGGGTCTACCTGGTGAGTACTCTTTCTCACTTTGCTCTAAGCATGCATGCTTGCATTCTGATACCTTTAGTAGCTTCATCGGCCACTCCCTAGAATCCTCAATGCTCCCTGACACTTCCAACATGTCAGCTTCATCTCTAATGCACTCGAGTTCACTGCTCATCAATATCCAACACTCTCCCTCAAGCTCAACACTTGGAGGTCCATTCTCTTGCATGAGTAGTGCGGATGGGCTGGAAAGTGGTGGAGGTGGCTCTGGAGATGCTTCTGGTCCATCATTGTTGATCATTCCATTGCACTAATCATTTTTTTCATCAGCTGTTGTCAATCATATATGCATGGTGGCATGGAGTTGTCACTGTGCCAGTGGTGACAGCAATTCTGTCACAGTGGTGGTGGCAGCATCAGCATTGCTGATGTCATTGCAACATCATCATGCCAGTGATGGTGTTGGGAATTCCATTGCAGCGTCATGGCAGTATTACTGATGCTATTATGGGTCACAGGATGCCTTCAACATGGATAGTGTGACAGATTTGATACACTTACATTTGTCTCCAGGTGGTCACATGATGCACTCCATGCGCTCACATTGTTCTTTGCCTTGTCTGGCCCAGCTGAGTTGTTTGGCTGGCATATATTGCCTCTCCACTCTTCCTCAAGCAGTATGCTGGGCTGGATTTGTCCTGTTACTGTGGTCTTGTCTTCAGCCATCTCTATGTATCTGTCCCCATTGTCAACGCACTCATATGCTTGACATACCTCTTTGACTGTTCAACACTTGAGTGAGGTGGGAAGGGTGTGGAGGGTGACAGTGATAGTAATGGCAAGACAAACAGAGTTGGGAGGGCATGTGGGAGAACAAGTATGGGCAGCAGGTGAGCAAGGCAGGGATCATCAGACATGTCATTGGAGGAGAAGGAGTGAGTGACAAAAGACTTAGAGAAATTTTCAGTGCACCAAAGTTGCTTACTCATGCTTACACAATCAAGCATGTGAGTAGCACTTTAGTGCTTTATGGACTCTGACAGCTTTAAAGCTAGTTTGGTATCCTCAGAGTGTTGTTAGCCAATATCACTAGAAAGCTAGCTGGATTAACAGCACAGCCACTATATTAGCTAGAGCGAGCTCAATGCATGCCTCGGAACAATCTCCGCCAGACTAGATTTGAAATTCACCATTGAGTCAGTTCGGAATCTCAATTTTGCCTACATAATATGGCCACACCCATATTCCCTATGTCTAGGCTTCTGACCTACCATGCTCATCGTACCATCATTGGTATCAATGCATTTGTTCTACTCTGTGGTATCAAGGCATTCCAGCTTTTGAATATGCAGCCTGAGCCTGAAGCCCTAAAGAAGCCCTGCACTCATTGGTCGGTCGAGGAAACACACTTGATGCTTGATCTATTGATCACACAGAGTTCAAAGATGGGACAGTCAGCCTCATTTCCTTAGCCTGTACAGTGAGGTGCAAAACCGTTGCAATGTCTAACCTCAAACTGGGGCGCGAAGCGCCCCGCAATCACTTGTGGGAATTTCACTTTGCTTTGGTGGAAACAAATAAAGTACAAACCCTTAGCTACAACTTTGTCCCCAGGGTCATGTGATTTCGCTTACATACTGCAAAGATACATCCATTTCAAAACACCAATACCATTGCAACAGTTTTGCACCTTTTGCTTTCCAGGATATATTAGTACTTGGTATAGCCTCCCTTTGCCTTGATAACTGCTTCAATCCTTCTAGGCATGCTCTCTATCAACTTCTGACACTCTTCAACTGCTATCCCCTCCCAATCAACCTGAACTCTCTCCCACAATTCATGAATTCCCTTAGGAGAGGAATCATGATCTGCTAGTCTTCTTTTGAGATAACCCCAGAGGTGCTCAATGGGATTGAGGTCAGGAGACTGTGCAGGCCATACCATAGTATGAAAATCCTGCTCCTGAAGCCAATCCTTCACCTTTTTGCAAGTATGTTTGGGGTCATTGTCCTGCTGAAAGATGATGTCAGGAGGATCAAGACCATAAAACTGCAAAGAATTGAGCAGTTCATCCTTCAAAATCTGAAGGTAAAGGTCCCCATCCATCCTACCATCAATCTTGGTAGCATAGCCAACTCCCTGCCAAGTCATACAGCCCCACATCATCAAAGAACCTCCTCCAAACTTCACTGTACCTTCCACCAGCCTATCACTTAGCCCTTCCCCTGCCTTTTTCCACACCCACTTGCACCCATCTGACCCTAGGCGATTGATTTTGGTCTCATCAGACCATACTACCTTCTTCCAGTCCTCCAGAGTCCAATCTTTATGAGCATAAGCAAAGTCTCGACGAGCCCTACGATGCTTGGCTGAAAGGAGAGGCCGTTTGGACTTGACCACAGCTTTCATACCTGTCTTCCTCAACTGTCTGCGCACTGTGGAGGTAGAGAGAGGCTGGTTGACTATATTGGTGAGTGCCTTGGTCACCTGAACAGCATTCTCTGCCTTTCCAGAGGAGATAAGACGAACGGCATGCCGGATATTGGCAGAGGAAAGCTTGGATGGACGACCTCCAGTAACTTTTTGAAGCTCAGAACGCTCTTTGGAGCGTAATCTGGATATGGTAGACACATTAAGACCAGTAGTGGATGCAATAGAGTGAGCAGATTGGCCAGCATCAAGCATAGAGAGGATGGTTTGTTTTTGAGTAGAAGAGATGGTTCTCATGATGGTTGTGGTTGGAAACAAAGATGCGTGTGAACTATTTTAAACTCAGACATGCTTCTAATATGTGTATGTTTGTTTGTATGACCAAACATAACCAAATAACACTTGATTTCAATGTAATGAGCAAAGGGTGCAAAACTGTTGCAATAGTATTGATGTTTTGAAATGGATGTATCTTTGCAGTATGTAAGCGAAATCACATGACCCTGGGGACAAAGTTGTAGCTAAGGGTTTGTACTTTATTTGTTCCCACCAAAGCAAAGTGAAATTCCCACAAGTGATTGCGGGGCGCTTCGCGCCCCGGTTTGGGGTTAGACATTGCAACGGTTTTGCACCTCACTGTATATGCTGAAGTTGCAAGGTCTCTGCCAAGTGCCAATAAAACTGGTGCTATGGTATCTTCCAAATTTCAGACAGTACAGTTCTTTTCTTTTCTTTGGTTTATACTGCTTACAAATGATATTGATAGCTTAAACAAATCTTCAGAGTGATAGACACATACCGTCATAGCTCTGGTATCAACACCTTTGATCAGGAACTTGGAGCAAACATCATCACCCCCACTGAAATTGAGTCCTGGAACTCATACATGACGAGAAATGATGTAAGTAGTATTATCATATTTTTTTGGTGTGGTACCAATAATGCTATCTGGCAGGCCAAAGAGCTCACACCCTTTCACAACAAAGGATGGTCATTCCTCAAGAAAATGGAATGGCTTTGTTCCAGTGGTACTATTGCTACTTGCACCTTTTCTATCGCATCAATGGAAGTCATATTGGTCAATGACTCAGCCTCTGATAACTTGGACAATGGTATGCTGGAATTTGAGCCTCCTGGAATGCCAATAAATGACTTTGAGTTTTCACCCAATATTAGCATGGAGTCTTTGCTACAACTCGGGCATGACCTTAGTTCATCCAATCCCTCAATTCAATTTTCTACACTCAACAGCACAATCTCGATGTACAGTCAGGTCTCCCCTGCTTCTCTCAACAACATGAGGTCACTATATAATCATGGCATCTCCTCCTCTCCCACCCTTCATTTGTTCTCGTCTAGTTTTCCTCAAGCGTCCCCAAGTTTCTTCCTTATATCTTCAGACCTGGGCCAGAGTTACATACAGCTCAATGGATGGTACTAGTAACCAGACTCTGTCTGACCTGCTCGGTTCTTCCCATGTCCTTCCCCATATCCACACCTCATCTAGCAGCAGTCTCATTGCATCTTCTAGGATCAAGAAGGCAAAATTGAGGGCATGAACTCCCACAATCTCCACCAGGTCATCCTCCCTATCCTCAAAGGCTGCTAGTAGGTGGTCAGTGAAGGCCACACAAGGCAGATCTGGTCTGTCGACTTTGCTTGCCATTCATGGCATGGCAGACACTATTCTATGTGTTAGTGACAACTTCAATCATGGCCTTGAGCACATAGTCCCATCCACTACCACACCCTCTCAGGCTGAACAGTCCATATCCCCCAGGCCTCAGGCTTCCAACATACAGGAGATTAGACATCTTGCAATGTCAATGATCAAAACTGACAACCGTCTTACTGTCACAATTTGTGAAAAACTTGTATCTGCATTTCTTTCTGATATACCCCTTGCCCTATCATACATTGAGCTTGCTGATGCTCCCGATATCCGAGAAGTGTTCATTGTAGAATGGAGTACAAAGATGTATGGCAATTCAGTTGTTGTTGTGCAACCAGCTGGTAAATCGTCTGCCATGGTGCAGTCCACTCCTATCACATCACCACCCACCTTGTTTCCTGACCAACTCACCATGACATCATCCACCTCACTCTTTGACAGGTGTTCCTCTACTGTTGTTGAGGATAATTTTTCTTTCTGATGAGGCCACAGTAGTATTCATTTGTTGTAGTGTTCATTTTTTCTTCCCCTATGCTGTATCTTTTTGTCATGTAGTATGTATGCTATTTTTGTAGCTATTACATGTGATCATCACCCGAGTTATTGTCTATATCCATTGTATTGCAAGTGTCTGAGAGTAAGATAGTCCGCCCACATATCGGTTGCAATCTTATCATGCAATCCACTATCATCTTCACATCTGAAATCATCATCAGCACCCGAATCATCTCCAGCATCATCTCCAGCACCATCTTCACTATCTGAATCATCTTTACTGGCACCATCAGATTCGTGAAGGTGGATAAAGTTGTAGAGAGTGGCCAAGGTGAGTGAAATTCACACTTGGATGTCAATGGGGTATTTGGGTCCAAGAAGAAGGATTTGAAAGTGCTTCTTCAAGATGCTGAAGATGCACTCAATAGCATTCCAGAGTGAAGCATGATGGAGGTTGAAGAGTTCTTCCTTGTTTTCTGGACTGAACAGTATTAGTAGTCGAAGAAAAAAGTAAAATAATGCGTACCGCACATTCGTCCAGTCCCATTCAGCCAGATGGTACCATGTACCGCAATACGGAACAAGTAATGTTGGCCTGGAAGGATAGCCAAGATCGGCCAGCAAGTACTTGCCCTCTGAGATATTGAGATCATGCAAAAGTGCATTGTCATACATCCTAGAGTCCAAAGCCAATCCCTCCCACCCTGTGAGTGTGTAATTGAAGAAAAGGTCAAAATTACAGATGAAAAGACAGTTTTGTGATAGGAACTCCTTGTGGTTTCAAAAGGCAGCAGCTGTGTGACTGGGAAGAACCACCAGGATGTGAGTACCATCAATAGCACCTATGGCATCCTTGAAATACAGTCAAAACTTTGCATTGGACTGCATCTTTCGTGAGCTTGTATTGAAATCATCAAGAGGAGTCAAATATGTTGTATAAAATGGCGCTGAGGAGAATATAGCAACCATTTTTCAGAAGTATCTGTGAAAAATGTTAGTTGAGTGCAACCATTATGTATTGTGCAATCTACCACAATATCATATCATTCAATCATTGGAATTGCTCCCCAACATGCCTCACAGGAAGACCTGTGACACATGTGTAGAGGAAGATAGTGAGCTGTTCTTCTAATGAAATGGACCTCAAGTTGCTGTGGCCATAGCTTCTCAGAGTTGATATGAGGTGGTCAAAAACATCTGCATGCATTCCAAGCTTGTTGCAGATGCACTCTGGGTGGCCTATGAGCAATTCTGGGACCCATCCCTCACCAGAAAGGACAGAAATGTGGTATGGTTCTGGTTCTTTGCAAGTAGGGAGGGACACAGCTTCTGTTGCACTGCTCATGGCACAAAGGATGATGCTGAGGAGCAGCACCATATACTGGACAATGCACTGTCACTGCTCAGGTCAAAGGGTAATCATAACAGCTGTGACTCATGCAGGCTTCCGAACCGATTCGATGATCGGATGATTACGAGTCTCAGACCCAGTCTGGCGGAGATTGTTCCGAGGCGTGCGTCGAGCTCGCTCTAGCCGATATAGCGGCTGTGCTGTTAACCCGGCTAGCTTTCTAGCGGTACCGGCTAACAACACTCTGAGGATACCGAAGTAGCTCTTAGCTCACAGAATTACTTAACAGAATTTCAAAGTGCCTTAAAGTTCCGTAAAGTGATTGTAGGATTTGCTGACGTTTAAAATGGGCGCGCAGTACACTTTCTAACGCGCATGCAGTATTATTTGGCGCGCATTGACGATAAATTGTGGCGGGATTAAATGTGCAGAAATCACGCCATACTTGCACGCGGAGCGCCCCGTTGGCTTGAAACAACCCGTGATTGGCATATAAAACGACAGCACATTGGCATGGAATCCATTTACAAGGCCTTAATCACCGCAGCTCTCCAGAGCAGCCCGCCATCCCACTTCCCTTCAGCGGAAGAAATTTAACCATGGAAGGTGACCTTAGCGTCCACGACGCCGGGCCAGACAACCAGCTCGATTTACGAGTCAAGGAACTCGCAAACGACAGGCTTCATGCCGCCTTGCCCAACCGCAGTCTCGCACGTTCTATCGCTATTGTGGCGACATGCACAGGTGCCATGTTCGTCAACGTTCGTCCCTGTACGTTTTAAAGTCGCTTCACTTGCTGACGTTCTGGTAGGTGTCCAATTCAACTTCAGTGGCGATTTCTCTACCTGAGATCGGTAAGGCAGTCAATATTCAAGAAGATCAACTTCAATGGCTGTTATCCGCATATGCGTTGAGTTCTGTCAGTCCATCTTTACCTTGCAGTTCCTTCATTCTGACGGTATCCTAGGGATGCCTGCTCTTACTTTTCGGGCGTCTTGCAGATCTTTATGGGCGCAAGAAGGGTTTCTTGATCGGCATGTGCTGGCAAGCAGTTTTTGCACTTGGTTTAGGATTTTCAAACAGTAAGGGGTCACATTACCTTTGGCATATTTATGCACTGACATCGTCAGATGGCATTACACTGGATGTCCTCCGAGGTTTCCAGGGAATGGGAGCCGCCGCTGCCATTCCAGCTGCTGTACGTTGTATTGCCTTTGTTGTTCCAGACAAGCGTGACCCTCATCTCGCCGCATCATTCCAGCTGGGTACCTTGGCCCACTCATTCCCTCCCTCGCGGGCGCGATCCATCGCGTTCGCAACTTTCGCTGCGGTGCTCCTATGGGTGGCGTCTTCGGTAATATCATCGGGGGCGTCCTTACCCAACTTAGCAGGTGCGTTCGCTCTTTCCATAAACGCCGTGTTGCCTAATTTGTATCATTCAGCGAACACTGGCGTGCGCCGTTTTACCTATCCTCGGGGTTATCGGCATTATGTGTATCGGCGGCCTATCATTTGACGCCGACAAGATTTCGCCGGAAGTCGACAGAAGGGTAGATTGGATTGGCGCAATCCTGGTCACCAGTGGTTGGTGCTAGTTGTGTTTGTCCTCGGTCAAGGTCCGATTGTAGGCTGAAAACCCCTTGTACATTCCGCTTCCTACTTGTTTGAACAACGATTTTCATACTGATTTCGCCAGATATCATCGCCTGTCTGGTCATCGGAGTGATCCTTGTTGGTACTTTCATGGTTTGGGAGCATCATCTGGAGAAGTCCGCTACTGGCCCTGATAAGCCGAAATCGTTTCTGGACGCCGCCACCCCTTATGAAGCTGTCGATATGGGCACGAGCCAAGGGCCGCATGTCGGTGGTCCTTGTAATTGCGTTCCTAAACTGGGCCGGTTTCATTTCTTGGATATTCTGGGTTCAGGTTTGCTCACGCTTACGATGTGATAATGTGAGGATGCTGACATGCTCTACGTTCAGCTTTACTACCAGAATTACCTTGGACTTACGCCGGTGCTCACGATGGTTCGCTTTCTACCCATGTTCGTCATGGGCTGTCTCTGTAACTTTCTTGTCGCGATTCTGGTCGCAAAACTTTCGCTGGGGGTATTTGTTGGTAAGACAATTCTTCAATGTTAAGCAATCGGGATTCATGACTGATGTCTAACTTTGGTGCTTTCAAGTGTTGGGAACTCTCGTCACGGGATTAGCTTGCGTCCTGTTCGCCCTTATCGACCCGTCAACTACGTACTGGGCCTTTTCATTCCCGTCTACCGTCATGGTCGTGTTCGGAGCCGACTTTGTTTACGCTGCCGGGACTATTTTTGTTTCGAAGATCGTGTTCTCGCACGAGCAGAGTGTCGGAGGAGGATTATTCCAGACCATGACTCAGGTGAGTAGTCTGGAATATTGATGGTCTCATGCTGGATCAATGGAACTGACCCACACGTTACAGATCGGCACAGCGTTTGGTCTTACGATCACCACCCTCGTGTTTGATAATGTCGTCGAGACACAATCGGCCAAGCTCGGGGTAACGGTGGATTCCACGGGAACGAATGCCCCGAAGTCAGCGCAACTGCAAGGATACAGATCCGCCCAGTGGGCCAATGCTGCTTTCCCGTTCCTCGGTATGTCCTTTACGTGCTGGATGGGGACGCTACTGACGTCGTGATCTCCCGAAGCTTCCTTACTGGCTGTTATTTTCTTGCGGCAAGTCGGCATCATAGGGTACAGAAAACACGGCGGGGAAGATCCATCTGAACAGACCATTACCGAACAACAGGCAGACCCCCAACCCTAGACATCGGATCGGTACGATCTATTTCTCATGCATTCGCTGGATCTACTCAGCCTGTCCTGGCTTACCTCACTAGGCTGCCGCATGACAGCTGGCGTTGGTTGTTCATCTGCTGTGTATATGACCATACGGTTCATATGAAACGCTATGAAGGGGCATGGACCTTTTAGCTATGACATA